>CAHIKZ030004633.1:0-40307 GCA_903632075.3 Acanthosepion pharaonis | reverse complement strand
AAAATAATACGTTAATTAATAAATAATAATTTTAAATAAACATTATGGGATATTTCATGGCACAAATCTATGCTTCTGTGTCCCAAGTCATTTTGGTTTATTTCAAAATAAAATTTATATTGCAATATGTTAGTATGATAACAGCAAACAACCACCAAATAATTATAATCAATACTTTATAAACTCAAGCGAACCGGATGAGCCTTCTAATTATCAAGTTTCTACTATTTATGGCAAAGTACTAAAATCTCCAATCAACTTTAAATTGGTTAAGCGTCTCACCTCGTAGGGTTTTCTTTCAAATAAGAGATATGGCTTTCGCTTCTTTAGGTCAACTGTTGATATATTAACGACTAGCAGTATAACCCGCCTTCGACCGGGTTTTTCTTTACTGGGAATTTTAAATTTAAAACCAGCCCACCCCAAAATCAATATTAGTAACAACAATTGGGTGCAACAGAGGCATATCCCAAAATGGGGGGGGATTTGAATGGGAGGCGTTTTGGGGTTCTCAATCTTGCAAGGAAGGAACCTATTCCATGGACCGTCATAATAATAATAATAATAATAATATATGATAATTGTTATTTATTAAATAATTTTTTTTATATTTCTAATAGTCTTTTACGTTAGATTTCAACTCTCAAAAATGATTGGATGCCGTTTTTTTACAGACATGACTTTGATTTATGCGCAAAGTGTAAAAAATCAGTTCTTTCAACGTGGTAATTTTTCCCAGCAAATTTGGACTCAAAACCGGCACTGAAGAATTATCTATCAAACAAAAAAAAAAAAAATCGAAATCGGATGAAAACTGTAGAGACGCGTAAACAACATCCGACCACACACATACATACACACACATTTTGAGAATTATAGATATAGATTATTGCTGAAAGAGTTTAAATAAGAATCGTGAAGCTCGGGCTGTTGCATTGGATATCTCGAAGACATGTGACAGGGTTTGGCATGATGGTCTTCTTCACAAGTTGAAAGGTTATGGTATTCCTTGAAGAGTTTTTGAAGTGATTCAGTCTTTATTTTCAAATTGCGAAATTGTTATTTTGAACGGTCAAAAAATCTAGACCTTTTTGTATTAAATCAGTACCTATGCTGAATACACAATTATTTATACCACTCTTAATAGTTAATCTGATCTGTTCGTTAAGATCAAATTGCAGTTGATTGAAAAATGACCCTCAATCTGTTGTTTACTGGGGCAAGTAATGGCTTGTTAAATTCACGACTCCAAAACGAAACTCTTCTCTTTTAATCGTCTGTGAAAACTCTTTTTGCCTTTCATCAGCATTGCTGATGCTAACCTCCAGGTTAGTGACTCGTTGATCCTCGTTTTCTGTTGACATAAATTGCATTGAATCAATTGCTGAGTCTGCGACTAGGAAAGTTGATTCACTATGTGGTGCTAGATAATCTTTCCCGCCAGAATATATTTTACATATTTATAAGACTACCATTCGTCGTTGCTTAGAATATTGCTGCCACATCTAGTCTCTCACTATATTTTTAGAGAGGGCCAGCCAGAGCGTAGAAAAGAAATATAGTTACAGAGGGTAAAAGAGAAAGAAAGAAAGAGATAGTTGCAAAGAATAACAGAGAGAGAGAGAGAGAGAGAGAGAGAGAGAGAGAGTTACAGAGAGTAAGAAAGAGAGAGAAATATTTACAGAGAGGAAGAGAGTGATGGGGAGAGAGATAGGGTAAGAGAGGAATAGTTACAAATAGTAAGAGGGAGATAGTGTGTAAGAGAAGTATAAATAGTTACATAGAGTAAGAGAGAAAGAAAGAGATATTTAAAGAGAGAGAGTGAGAGAGTAAGAGAGGGATTGTAATAAATTGTAAGTGAGAGCGGGAGAAAGAGAGAATTTCAATAGGGAAATTATGATGAGATCATAGAGAGTAAGAGACATAGTTAAGAAATAAAAGAGATATACAGAGAATAAGAGAGAAACAGAGAGAGATTTATAGAGAGAGAATGAGTGAGAATAAAAGAGGAATAGTTACAGAAAGTAAGAGAGAGAGGGGAAGAGAGTGAGAGGGATAGAAACAGAAAGAGATATTACAGAGTGAAAGCGAGAGAAGGATGGAAAATAGTTAAAGAGAGTAAGAGAAAGACAATAAGAGAGAGATAGTTACAGAGAGTAAGAGATAAAGAAAGAGATATTTAAAGAGAGAGAGGGAGGGAGTAAGAGAGGGATTGTTATAAATTGTAAGTGAGAGCGGGAGAGAAAGGGAGAGAAAGGGAGAGGAAGCGGGGGATGAGGAGAGATTAAGAGACATAGTTACAGAAACATAAAGAGTCAGAGAGACAGTAAGAGAGAGATAGGTACAGAGAGTAAGAGAGAGACAGTAAGAGAGAGATAGGTACAGAGAGTAAGAGAGAGAGAGAGAGGACAGAGCGAAAAAGAGAAAGAGAGAGAAAACGTAAGCATTAATTTTCCCATGTCCTCCTGTCTACAGTTTAATCTGCAACCTTCATATTTCCATGTTTCTAGACGGGTTTTTTAACAAGTAGTGACTTCCCGTAAATATTCACCAAGTTAAACTTAGCCTGACCCCATGTCTCAAGAATGAAGTTCCTGATAATGACTGAAACCCTCTAGATGAGTGAATGCTCTTGACACATATCGCCATCCTCCAGGCATCATTATATTGTTACTTTCGCATATATGATTATTTAGACTACTTATCATCTTGGCATCAATTTCATCTGACGGCTTCTTTTTTTTCGATACGCCTAAGTTATAACTATCCCATTATAACTGTGCTTGCCCTACTCTTCGTTACTTAGCACGATCTTCACATCCTGTCAATACCTCATAAATGATGGACTATTCCGCGTTTTGATAACGTGGAAAGAGGGGAAAAGACATTACTCGGTTTCAATGAGAGAATGAAAGAACGAACGAAGAAAGAAGAGAAGGGAAGATAAAAAGGTTTAACACCTGCCAATACCTCATAAATAATAGGCTATTCCGTTTTGATAGACAATACCAGAGACACTATTAGGGTTCAGCGAGAAAATGAATTAAAGAAGAAAAAAAAGGCAATATGGAAGTGTTTAACGTCTGTTTCAGAGAAATCTAAAAAGTTGCCAAGCCTTTTCATTTGTACCCACTTATTAAAATAACGAACAGCATCCATATTTATGATTGTTATTAAAATATTTTGTTAAAATTGATAAGCTCAAATATTTAACGATGCGACAGAGGAATTTCTACGGATATGTTCTTGTCCTAGAACTACTTACTCAATCATTAACTTAAGAATTGAGATTTATCAGTAGCTATTTACTGAAAAACGAGGTTAGGCTGTGACACAATGTGGGGATCCCGAGCGCGTGCACCCGGGAAAGGAACAAAAATTTCCCTAGCCCTCGCAACAGTCGGTTGCGCTGGCATCGGTGCGTGCACCGATCCTTCTCTCTAGTGCAATGAGAAGGCGCGGCCTCGGGCAGCTGTTCCCCAGGGCCGGCAGCTCTCTGTATAATTTTCCTCAGTTACGACTCTGTCCTTAGATGGAGTCGCTCCTGAGTGCACTCTGCCCAAAGACACAACTGAGAGATGATAAGTAGACGTGAAATTGCTCAAAAATAGTATTTGAGATTTATTACATATAAATATATATGAAAAAATATAGAATATAAAAACCGTGAAATTTTCACGGGTTAAAACTAGTATACTATAATATTGGAAAGATGAAATTTTACTGAAATATATTGGGAAAACTCTAGCTTTCCATCTGAAATCAAGAAATTCGGAACTTATTACAGTGGGCAATTTATTGATAAATAAGTCAATTTAAACGAAAGCCAGAGGGACGTGGCTTAAATATCGGAAATAAATCAGGGCGAAAATGAATTACTGTTGCCATATATTGGTAGGAACTGAACAATCTTCACTTTCCAATCTCGATAGAGTCCAAAAGCGTTTATGTTTTTTTAATTGTCCGCACTCGACAACCCCTTCCTCACAGATGAAACGTTACAAATCTTTTGGTATTTTATCGCTATTTTCATCGAAATTGTTCAGACATATTAAATTCCTTAGTTCCTCCATTTCTAACCAGTTGAAACCAGTTGTAACCTTTGCAGCTAGGAACCGCCATGTTAGGTAAAGTGTAGCGAAACATCTTCATTCCCTTCGAATTTCATTACTGAAATGTTCTACTTGAATAGCTCCCCGTCCCCACAAATCGCTACCTCGAGGAATTAATTGCCAAGATGTTGCTAACCCGACCATTAGGGTCTAAACCTTTTTCTTGACTATTTATTTTCATAAACTACGCTTCTTACTCTTACCATTCACGCAAAAAATTCCTTAACCCTCTACCGCATTTGTCCCTTGGACATTGTATTGGGTTAGTTGAAGTTGAAGGGTTATGGTGTTTTCGGGTGATTTTTTTTATTTGATTCGATCAAACCACGTAATGAAAGTTATATTGAACAGCCACTACGCTAGATTATTTTGCATTTCTCAGAGGCTTCAATCCTTAATTTCATCAATGATCTTCCTGAGGTACATTCTTTGGTTCCATCAGTTCTAACCTTCACAGCTAAGATCCGTCATGCCACGCCCATCGTAGCAAATGACTGACAGTCCCTTTGTATTCGATTGGTAAGATACAAGTTCCGCTCAAACAACCTCTTCCCACGAAGCGCTACTTTGTGAAACCGACATCCAAGAGGATGCTTCCATGATCACTGTTATATTTGTCATGGGTCCTTACCTATAACTAAAGAATGAACTCTTCCTAACACTATGTATACTACGCCCCTCAAGAGAGAGAGTCGAATCAAGCGGAGCTTCTCGACTTGACGGTCGAACTTTCTGCCTCTGAGCAGAAAGGAAACCGGACGAGGTTCGCCGAAGGGCAGAATCTCGTTCGGGGAGAAATGACCATCCCGATCTCGTTTATACGGGTTATACGGGCATTTTTTGGCTGAGCCTACGGGCTCAGGAAACCCACGATAAACTCGGCCTTGTGCCACATGCAACCTTCGTGGTGGGTGGGGGTTGGGGGCTAGATACCGAATCAAGCCGAGCTTCTTGGCTTGAAGGTCGAACTCTCTGCCACTGAGCAGAGAGGAACCCGGACGAGGCTCCGCCGAATGGCAGAGTCTCGTTCGGGGAGGTTGACCAACCCGATCCCGTTTATACGGGTTCTACGGGCATTTTTTGGCCGAGCCTACGGGCTCGGGAAACCCATGTTAAACTCGGCCTTGTGCCATATGCATCCCTCGTGGGTGGATGGCTAGATACCGAATCGAGTCGAGCCGATAGTAGTTCACTCCAAACCAGACTGACAGTCATACTAACACCTTCCAAATCTTGTATTATTATTTCGTGTAATATTTTTTTCGTTATTTCTACACTTGTGTTCGTGTTGTTCTTCCTTGGTCCTAACCTGGACCATAACAATATTAAAATGTTCAAGTTTAGGATTAATCATTATTTTTCCGACATATCCTGATCAGCCGTACCTTTTTCCTATTACTCTGTAACCATTTACTTCAAGTAACACTTGAACATTGGAAAAGGTGAACATTGTCATAAAAAAAAAACTATCTGTCTATATTTCTGTGATGAGGTATTATGTACATTATTTACATTATTCGGAAGATTGTCCACATCTTTGTCGCCATATTTATTACAACGTTTCAGCCGTTGTACGCTCCGGCCTTCTTCAGGCGGTTGGAATGTCGAACTGAACCCTTTATTTCGCTCACTGAGGTAGAATGTTCGAGTTCCACGTGTCATGTTTAATGGATGTCAGTTATCAGTTATCTCCTGTTAATTCTCCTCTCCAAGTTCTCCCCTGCCTTAACCGAAGAAGACCGGAGCGTATAACGGCCGAAACGTTGCAATAAATATGGCGACAAAGATGAGGACAATAGTCCGAATAATGCAAATAGTGTAAAAAACCTTAGCTCAAAAAAATAATTCCCTACAGATATAATATCAGTTAAATTATTTAAATACACAAATCAGTTCAATGAACATGAGTTTTCTTAGAAAATAAATAAATCAGCTTCTAAGACAATGATTCCCAACGTGGGGCGCATGCTCTACCGGTGTGTTATGGTAATATATTGGTGGAGCATGTGTAGGGTGTGCACCCTTCGATTGACTATACCAACAGAATAAGGGGGCAATTTGAGAATGGGTTATTAACAGTGAATTGTTTTCTAGTGAGTCTGAGAGTGTTAATATGAATGCGTGTTAATACAAACTTTGTATATAGAGTATGAATACATAAAAATATATTGTGTTTATATACGTACACGTGTAATTGGCATACATGTAGGAATAAAATATTACGGTGTACCAGAATTTTAGAAATACCAAAGTGGGGAATGGCCCCAAATCGGATGGGAACCACTGATTTAGAAGGAGTTTTTAGACTACTGTTTAACCTGTGTATAAGAAGCGCCCACATTTTATACACCCTTCTGTCTATTTGAGTCTGTTTTTGAGTGATCTTTCAAGGTTAATGGGTTGAATTCTACATAGATATTTACAGTACGCATGTGTAAGTATATTTTCAAAATATATCCACCATGAAATTTCCTATGTCCAGAAAGATTTATTTTTTTTAATTAAAGCGAGTGTAGGCGATTTTTCCAAAATTACATTATTTTTTATTAGGTAACAACTTCATTAAAATAAAAAAAAAAATGGTAATTTTTCCGGAATTCTAAAGAAAGCCAAAATTCTAAATATATTTGAATTTCGTCGCTTGATTCAATAGACATTCATTAGAAACTGATAACGAATCTGCAATTTTTATGCGTCTTTTACAAATAAATCAAATAAAACGAAAAGGAAGAAATATTTTCTATTGCCGAGAATAGTTCTTTCAAATCTCGTTTTAATCGTAATTATAACTGATAACAATTAATTTTGTACGATATTACATTAATTATTTGTAGTTCTATTCACAAACCCTTTCGGTAAAGACTGAACTGTCACAAAATTGCTAATAAACATCGCCAATTACGGTTAGGTGTATATGCATACTGGAATAGCGAAAAATACCTTCCAAAGGCTAAACAAAGTACTAAGAAAAAAGACCATTTCATTAAAAATAACGATATGAGTACTAAACATGTATGTAATATAAATTCCGCTAGATTGCAGCGAATGCTAAACAATTTCCTTAGATACTATTTACATTATTCAGACCATTGTCCTCATCTTTGTCACCAACTGCAAGTTCTCCACTGCCTTAACTGAAGAAAAGATGAGTGCAATAGTCCGAATAATGTAAATAGGGTAAAAAAATCTTAGCTCAAAAAAATAATTCCCTACAGATATAATATCAGTTAAATTATTTAAATACACAAACAAGATAAATCAGTTTAACAAACATGAGTTTTCTTGAGGACACATGACACGGTGGATAAAGGTCTTAATTAGATCCAGTGACAGGACACAAAGAGTGTGAGTTCAATACCCGGTTAAGGCAGTGAAGAGGGAAATTAACAGGAGATAACTGATAACTGACATCCATTAAACATGGTACGTGGAACTAGAACAGTCTACCCCAGTGAGCGAAATAAAGGGTTTAGTTCGACATTCCAACCACCTGAAGAAGGCCGGAGCGAAACGTTGTAATAAATATGGCGACAAAGATGAGGACAATAGTCCGAATAATGTAAATAATGACCATGGACAGAGTATGTCAGTAACGAGAAAAATTTAAGAAAAATGAAAACATAAATGTCACTTATACTAAGAAATAGAAAGAGACAAACGTCAGAGATACGGTTCTACAGAAGAAGGCTGAAAATAACATAGAGGGGGCATGTGAGCCATGAGGAAGTTTAAAGGAAAATGGGAAAAAAAGACATTTTTTACCAGGAAAAAGAAAGAGATAGTTATAATTATTGGGACTCATAATGTGAAAATAATGTTTGGATTAATTAACCTCCACCGAACATCACCCAGTCAGTTAATTACCAGACATGGTGCACGCTGGGACGATTATGTCTCTTTTGATTCATGAATGAATAGGGTAGAAGATTTTCCCGCAGTAGGTTGCAGTTTCTTTCTGTGGTCGACTGGTTGCCAATCAAGTCTGAAAACAGCCTGTCTTGCTATTTAACCCATATCTGAGGGAGAAGAAGAGATGGATTGCTAACTTTATCAAAGGTATTTGTGCTTAAGGGAATATAGCGAACCCAGCTAGAATTCAAATTCAATGGACATACCCACTGCCAAAGGGACAGTTTAATCTACCCAACAGTGTGGGATATATAATAACAAAACTGTTGGAAAGAAAAAGAATCTAAATGAAATCGGCTAGATTATATACAAAAACTATTAAATTACCAGCATCTCTCGTTCGTGACAAAACGTAACAAATTTGGTCTGATGAAGTCTTGAATGACGAAACTCGTAAATACGATCCAATTCATCAGACCTACAAATTTTGATGAATTGGATCGTATTTACGATTCCAATGGAATAAATTATGACCATGGAATATTAGTGTTTAAGCCTTTTTATTATATCCTTACTATGTCCTGGACATTGAGTTTTACCTGGATTCTATCCTCTTGGATTTATTTTTTATACAAATATATATGTATGTGTATGTATGTATATATATTTATATATTTTAGATATATGATTGCATATGTATGTGTATATTTATCACTAATATCATATATATATATATATATATATATATATATATATATATATATATATATATATATATATATATAAAGAACGCATTTGTAAAATATATTTCTTAGTCACTGCCGACGCGATTCCTTAATCCGATTTTTTATCAATACAAGTTTAAAAGCGAATTTTTTTTTAGTTACATTACATTTAAAATTTTAACAAGGGAACTCTCCTGTGTAAGCCTCTTTCTGGATATTGTTACGTTTTTTCTTTTACTAGGAATTTGTTTTAGTTTTCCGTGTCGACATATTAAGTTTCTCAGAATAATTCTGCAGATAAGACAATTTGGCTAAAGGAAGACAATTAAAAAATGTTATTTGTTTAATATAAGTGTTATATTGTCTATTTCTCTCAATAGTAGGACAGTTCTCCACGTTACGTTTAGCAAACGATTGCCATTTGTTCACTCTCTGCTCTCTATTTATGTTGTCAGTCTCATTTGCATATGATACTACACCTCCCTGAACCGAAAAGGCTGGACACCCTTGTTTATTTTACTACTATGTCTGATTACTCTCGTACTATGCCTTCCTTCCACTTTTCTTTCTTTTCTTTTTCTTAATGGTGATCTTGGTCTTTCTTCATTTTATTCTTCACACTCGTCCGTCTTTTCACTAACACTTTCTTCCATTTTCCGCTCTTTTCCATTTTTGTGACTTTCTGTCTCTTTTTGTTCTCTATCTTCCATTTCCACATCATCCAATTCTTTTCTGCTTCTGAATTGATTCGCTTTGCTATTATATTTTGTACTTTTTTCTCTAGTATAGCCGTGTTGTGTCCTTTTTGTATAAGGACATTTGCTTCTTCTGGCTCAGCCTCTTTATTCTTTCGATACCATACCTTTCCTTTCGTTGAAAATAACATAGTTATGGAGGCTCTGATTATTCTGACCATTAATGCCGAAAGGCTCAGCTTTCATCCTGCATGTGGAATGGATCTATAATTGAGAAGCATTTTCGGTAAATACGATACTGGGCTTTCATTAAATGGTGAGAATGCTTTTAACCCCGCTTTCACCGTTTGTACCATTCTTTCCACAATGCCATTACATTGTGGATGGTACACTAGTGTCTTGTATAGGATACATCCTATCTGTTTCAACCACATCTCATTACAAAATTCAAGTGCATTATCAGTGACTAGTGTCTGGGGTACTACATTCGTTGAGAATATCTTGCTTAGTACTTGCTCTATTATGGTGGCTTTTCTGTCTTTTACTCTGACAACCTCAAGCCACCTTGAATACGAATCCACTAATACTAAGAACAATCCCCTATCTTTGAGATGCGCATGATCCATGTGGACCTTAACCCTTGGCTCTGCTTCCTGAGTGAATTTTTTTTAGCTTTTAATTTATTTTTTTTATTTCTGCACATTTTGAGCATCTCTTAATATATAATAATTCCACCAAGATTGCATCTTTAGTCTTTTTTTGCGTCGCTGTTATGACAGAATGCACATCATCATGCACTCCTTTTAATATGTCCCTTCTCACTGTTAGTGGAGCTACAATTATATCTCCGTTTCATATTATGCCATTTTCTACTGTCAGTTTGTGCTACATTTCTTTAAAGGGCCGCTTTGCCATCGAACATTATTTCCATACATTATTTCTTATTCCTTCCACTATTTTGCTTAATATTGGGCCATGTTCTGTCTTTATTTTGACTCTATTTATAGGAAGAACTTCCGTTTCAACCCAGTGTATTATTTTGTCTTCTGCCTTTTCCTGTTTTTATTCAGCTTCATTCTTGAAATGCAGTCTTGATAACGCATCTACATGAGGGATAGTGTTCCCTTAAACATATACTATGTCAAAATCGAATGCCATGATCTTTATCGCCCATGTTAAAATCCTTGAGGATGTGACTTTTGGCAATTCTTTTCTCGGGTAAAATATAAATTCCAATGGTTTGTGGTCCGATTTTTATAAGAATTTCTTTCCTACCAAAAAAATGTCGTGTCCTTTCCATGCTCCATATAATCTCTAATACTTCTTTTTCAATATTCAAATAGTTAATCTCAGTTGACGTTAACCTTGATATGTACATTATTGGGTGTTCTTCTTGCAATACGATAGCGGCAATCGCCTTTTCACTCGCGTCTGTGATAAATGTTACTTCTTTTTGTGGATCAAAAACTTTTATTATTGGTTTGCTCCTCAGTATTTTCTTTCCTGTTTCAAAAGCGAATGTTTGCTCTTGTGTCGAGTTAAATGCAGTATTTTCTCGCATAATGTTGCAAATGGCTCTATTACGTCGCTGTATCCTGGAATGTATTTACTATCAAAGTTTATCATCCCTAAAAAGGCTTCAAACTCCTCTTTATTTGTTGGAGGAGTTTTTTTTTTTGTTATTTTCTTTGCTAATCTCTCGTCAGATGATATGCCTTCTTTTGATATTTGATATCCTAAATATTATATCTTCTTGCAATCAAAACTACATTTGTCTTTGTTTATAGTCATGCATGCCTTGTTTCAACCTCGCTAAAATTTGCTCTGTTTTATATTTCAATTCTTTGGTTCTTTCAAAGCTTCAATTATTCTAAGAAGAATTAATTATTCTTCCAGGGTCATTTCCAGAGTTCCCAACTTTTCAAACTCACAGAACTAAACACATTCTTTTAATCTATGTAAGTAGTTTATAATCGACTCATTTGGTGCTTTTTTTGTCTCTAAAAACTTGGTTCTTTCAGCAACGACCGATATTTTCTTTTGTCTTATGTTCTTTTTTATAACTTTGACAATTTCTTCAAATGTCATTTGTTTTAATTCGCTTGGGTAACACATTGTCGAACATATCTTCACCCCTTCGCACCCAGTTGTAGCAAGAAATAAATCCGTTATCTGGTTTTCACCCCGTTCAGTCTTAGTATCTCTCAATTTTTTACTTTTGCAAATGTCGCAAACGTTCTGATCTATGTCTCTGATTTCGGGATCATCCAGAGCATTCAAGGACCCTATTAGCGACGCCATTGTTATGCAGTCTATTTCTTTCTGAGTGATATCAATCTTAGCACAGTTCCCCACGTTACGTTTAGCAAACGGGTTCGCTGAGTATTACCCTTTGTTCACCGTCTGCTGTCTAATCATGTTGTCATTCTCATTTGCATATGAACTACAATAAGAAATATAGAAATTTAATATCTGCATATATATATATGACAAAGTGGAGGAAGATTACTTATATATATATATATATATATATATATATATATATATATATATAAAAAACAGAAGAATAAGAGCCTAATGCCGCAAAAGGGAACAAACATGAGACCCAGAGTTACAGGTAGATTCCGCACGCAAAAACGACTGAGGAAATAAAAAAATATACATATTTACAACTTTATGAACATAAATATGAAATTCTTTAAGTGAACATTGAAGTCAACGCTGACAAGCGACAGGCTGTTTCATGCTAGACGCAATTGTCATTTGAAAAATCCAACACTCCCGGACTGACGATTGCGTCTAACATTAAACAGCCACCTCTGAGTGTTGACTTCAATGTTTACTTTTATATTTACTCAAGCTCTATCTCTGATATTTACATCATAAATATAACACACCGTAAAACTATATTTCTGTATAAATAAATATATATATAAATATATATATATATATATATATATATATATATATATATATATATATATATATATATAATAATTTTAACAAGACTTTTTTTAACAAGTATATATATATATATATATATATATATATATATATATATACTATAAAAGTCTTGTTAAAAATATTACTTTTTTAGATTATTTTTCGAAGGCAATAAGTTGCACTGATTAGATGTGTTAATGCACATCTAAATATGATTGCATTTGTGTAGCGTTTATTTTACATGTTTTTGATGTAATATCCTAAAATAAAGAATGCTGGTCTACTTTTTATTGAGCCCTCTTTTAAAATTGGACTCTATTCATCCTCATTGTACACACACATTATATACACACACACACACACACACACACATATATATATATATATATATATATATATATATATATATATATATATATCAATCAGATTTCTCTTTTACATTTTTTGAGAATTGAATTATGAAACATTGCAACAGCTAGAGAAATCAAAGAGCGGAATTGTTGTTCAATAAAGTTAATATATATATATATATATACACACACACACACATATATATATATATATATATATATATATATATAATATGCCAGTTAAAGTTTTTGCTGCTTTCTCTATCCATATGTGTATTAACTTTATTGAACAACTCGTTGATTTCTCTAACTGTTGTAATATTTCATAATTCAATTCTCACAAAATGTAAAAGATTTTTTACTCAAAGAAAAATCTGTAAAGAACTGAAGAAATGGTAATCTGAAGTGGCAGCTCTAATATGGAAATCTCCAGACTTCTCTAATTTCCACGCCGTATATGAATGCCATGATTGTTGTCAAGCTCGACTTATCTACATCATTGTGGAACATAAATATATTTGATTATTCACAATACTTACAGTAGATTTCCTGGAAATCGCAAGAATTTTTCTTTTGTTTCGTTTGCTTTTATGTTGCCATTTTTTTTAAAGCTGTGCTTTGTTAAATTCTAATATGCCAAAAAATATTGCTTATTTTCTTCTCTCCTAACTGATAGAATCAATAACGTTGACATTTATAAAAATGCTCGCTTGCATGATAGCGGTCAGGATACCACGTATCTTTTTCATTGATATCATATGAAATAAAAGACTCCTAGCATCATGTCACATCATACAAATTCGCAATGTATGAAAATGTATGTCAAATTTCTAAAATTTATTATAATTAAAGGTTTATGATTTTTTAAATAACAATTAGCCCATTCTGCTTATCGTAATATCCGTCTCTTAATTACAAAGATTCAAACAAATATTTAATTGCAACTTTCTGAAAAATCCGACATTAAATATATATGTTTCTGAAGACAACTCGTAATTGTCCACCAAACCTAAAACATTAACACCATTGTGCATTTTTGCGGTTAAAATAATAAAAAAATAAAGACAAAAACACAGTGGGCGGAACATAAGACGAAATAGAGAAAAGTGTCTGAAGAAATTCAATCAATAATTACATATCAGTCTTAAAATAATCAGAGCCTAAATGTTAACGGTTCGGAGTTTGAAACCGGCGGGCCGGGTTCAAATTTCGGCCTGGCCGGTTGCGCAAATTTTCGCAGAAAAAAACTTGCGAGGAAAGATTTGTGAGGATTAAATAGTAGGGTACACTGGGATCTTAAACATCAAGTAGCTGCCAGTTTAAGAGAAAGACAACTTTGAATTGAGAAAAGAAAACGTGCTAATTGTTATCGATAATCAAGAGTGATCTCCCCTTGTTTTGTTACTCTTCTCTTTGAGAGAGCTGTTTACTGGAACTATAAAAGAACACCATACGCGAAGCTAGTATTCTCAGTTGAATAAGGCTTTCTTAAAGCCGACACCTGCGTACTTTTGCCATTACAGTAATAACAATGGGACTCCCCCCCACTATTTTCTTAATAAATCCTGCTAATACATGGACAGTAAAGAAATAAAATTGATAAGAATCATGATCGTTTTCAGAATATGGCGTGTGGCGGGGAATTGCTTAACAGGATGTCGTAGATTTTACAATTACAAAATGAATTAGTCATGTCAATCAGCTTTAGTTTATTTTTACTTATCATATATATAATTATTATTATACAGTGTAACCCGGATATAAGAGACCCGGATATAAGAGAAACCCGGATATAAGAGAGATTTTCTCTGGTCCCAAATTAGAGCCTGTGTTAATGTATATATAATAGACCAAACCCGGATATAAGAGACTTCTTCTCCGGTCCCGACAACTCTCTTATATCCGGGTTACACTGTATATTACTATTATTATTATTATTATTATTATTATTATTATTATATCTATCTATCTCTCTCTCTCTCTCTCTATATATATATATATATATATACAAGACAGTAAACCCAATAAGACACAAGGGATTACAGGGTGTGAAAGAATTAGAAATAGAAACATTAATAATCAGCGGGAAGAGAAAATATTAATCTGGAGAAGAGTAGATAACGATTGACATTGCTTTTAAATTTTGGCAGTTTAATGTTGGGTAGAAAGCATGGAATCAGAAGGGAGTTCCACAAGCGTGAAGTACGAGAAAATAAACTGTTAGCATATAATTTATAGTTATATCTAGTTAGCTCAACTGAAAATTGATGAAATCTCGACGCCAATCTGTTACTGCGTTTAAATTCTCATATTTCAAGTACAACATAAATAAATTTTGTGGAATCTATTAGTTAAGGTGGTTATATGAATTGTAAATATATTACGACATCTAATTTTGGTTCCAAAATGCCCAACATTTAGTTCTAGATCAAAAAATACCTAGTAATTTACTTTTCGATCAAAAACACTCAAAGTTTAGTTTTCGGTTTAAAATATGCAAAATTTAGTTTACAATCTAAAAATATATATTTTCTTTATTATTCGGTCTAAAATACGCAACATTTAATTTTCGAATAAAGGAAAAATATTTTTGGTATAAATAAAAGCAAAAGTTTTCCGTTTAAAATATCTAACATTTAGTTTTCGGTTTAAAAAACGAAACATTTAATACGTCAAATTTAATTTTTGGTCTAAAATATGAAAAATTTAGTCGTCTGTCTAAAATAGATAAAAATAGTTTTGGTCTCAAATATCCTATATTTAATGTTGGGTTTGAAAAGCAGAAAATATTAGTTTACGATGTAAAATGTCCAACATTTTCTTTTACGTCTAACGTTAGGAAAATTTAGTTTTTGGTCGAAAATATTTATATTTTAATTTTCGGTTGAAATGGCATTAATTTGGAGGTATTATGACATAATGGATATCGTCACGGATAATGTATTAAACGTGCCGATTTCAGTTCCTACTCTAATCTGTTTCATTTACTTCTCATTAATGTCCTTGATAGGCATGAATCCACATTCCTCCGACGATGCATTAAATAGGAGGAAGGCATCAGGCGACGTCTATTCTAAGAAAAACTGAATTCAAAACTTGCTTAGATGGTTGAGTTCCTTCTTGAGCTTGACGTCAAATTTTTAAGAGATTTTTTATGTTTATACGTTCTTAATTAACTGTCGGACTTTGTCCATTTCATAATGTATGGCGTCATTTATTTACATTTGGATACGCATTGAGCAGATATGAATAAATGACAGAAAATCATTGAGTATTGTGTATAAAAACAGTAAAACCGACCTTGCTAACCGAACGCTCCTCTGTGGACGAATCGGTAAGGCACGTCAGGCGATATGATGGTTCCTTATAGGATACAGGTTCGATTCCTGTTGGAGGACGCATATTTTCTATGAAAATTTCTCGGACATTCAGGCCGATAAATGTTGTTAATACTGTTTATTATAAACAGAGCAATTACTTATGTATTTGTATCTATAAAAAACGTATAAACATAAAAAATGTCTTATATATATGTATATGTATATATAATTTGATAAAGAAGTTTGATTTTTTAGATATCGATATTTAAAAGAGAGCATGCAGATTTGAATGATCAATACTAACATATAATGACGCTACTTGTGTGAAAATGAATAATGAAAGCTTTGATGTACCTATGGGAAAATTCGACTCTGACAGATTTGGTGGGCATTTACATCTTAGACACATTAAGTAGCATAGTTAACCACATGAATTAGAGTAGAATGTTCAATCGGGGGAAATGTATGTATGAGAATGTAATATATGAAGATACATCCTCCCCAGAGAAAATATCAGCTTGACAAAAAGATACATAAGTATATCCGCTGGTAATTGGAAGCAACGCGTGTACAACCATAGGCACTCTTTCAAATATCGATACCTAAAAACTCAATCTGCCTTATACAAGCACTACTGGGATCTGGTGGACAGGAGAATAACACCGGATTTGGAATGAAGAGTCATATCAAGAACTAGAACTCCGGTATGATCTATGCATTGCGGAAAAAATATTATTAACGATAAAAATCCAGAAGAGTTCCTGAATCTTCGAAATGAGATTATTTCCAAATATAGACATAAACAACGCTTTGCTAAAATGATTACTTAATTTATAAAATCTGGCATTTTGATATTCTTCAGAATAGACAAACCTATTTTTATTCATTATTTTATGGCACCTTAGGATAAAATACAGATTGAAATTTTAATGATGATGTTTACTGAGGGTGAGGATAAGGATTAGGATTAACGGTCAAAATCATAGGAAATAGAATGTGCAATACTAGATCAAAATCCGGTTGAGTTAGATTATTTATATTTCTCATTGATGTTATAAGCAAAAGCATGAAACCGCTTTTCCCTATAAATTATACAAGTAACTTCCCTGCTTTTAGCACTATGTAACTCGCTGTCTTTGCTGAAGAGATCGGCATCGCCAGGTAACCCCAGTTCGCTGAGAGTGTAAACTCATTTCCGTTAGCCTTATACTGAAAGATGGCTACAATAAACGATAAGAATGAAAATCATTCGAATTACGAAAGTTTATACGAAATTCTAAACGTTACAAACACCAAAGTAGATATTTACTGCATTCTTTTGTGCCAAATAAAAATGTCGACTTGATTTTTTTATTTGACATCAGTCGAGATCGTAAAGTTCACAAATTCGCACCGCGGTTAATTAGGAACTCTACAAACTTTTCAGCCGCTTTATAGTACGCTCCTAGCTATCGCTACATAGCGAGTTGTCTTACTACATGACTGCTTGTCAATCATGGTTACAGAGTCCCGTTTGCTCTGATTTATTAAACCCATGCGTGGAAAATTCATGTCGGTATGAATTTTTCAGATAAGAGTGGTGTTATGAATAATCAAAAGTGGTCTCTCTTGTTTCGTGACTTTCCTCTTTGAGAGATCTATTTCTGTTTGTGGGACTTTTCTTTAAGTAGGGGCTTCAAACTCTCATTAGAGAGGTTGAGGGTGATGTCTAAAAAGTTGACTATTTTAAGGTTGTAACATATGTCAACCTTAAGGTCCAGGTATTTAAAGGCTCTAACAATCCTTTTATGTAAGTTGGAAGTCAAGGGACCATTGCTGTTAGGGACAATGATTAAGCCATCATTTCTATATATTCCAACTTGATGGTGGTTAACTATTCTACTTACACTAAATCTGTAATTTGGGTAGAGTCGAATGCTCCCATAGGTACATCGAAATTTTCATTATTATTTTTCACCCAAGTAGCGTCATTGTATGTAAGTATTGATCTTCTTGACGCTAAAACAATCTCCAGATCATTTTCCGTGATTTCAGTATATCTTTTTGCGAAATTAGTTTATTAAGTAATTGTTCCTCCTAAATAGAAGGGTATATAATTTTCTCCATATTACTTACACATGAATAACTAATTTTCAGTGTCTTCCTATTGAAAATTTTATTTAGTGCATGTTTACTATGAAAGTGCTTGTCTATTAACCTTAGGAAGAAACTTCCTATATCAATGTTGGAAAGACTGCAATACAGAGGATTAAACCATATTACTATGCTCTTTCTGTTTTTAGATCTATTATTACTATGATTTTCTAGTTCTTCGTCATAGTTTAGTTCATGTTTAAAACCACTATTTTTGAGATCCTAGTTGTATGTAAATTTATTTTCATTAAAGATTTTCTGGCTAGAAGGTTTTGAGGGTGTGATCTATTACAGATTTTTAGTGGTTAGAGTAGACATTGATGTATAGGTGTGTCTGATCAACTTTATGGAAGGGCTTAAATGTCTCATTAGGAAGGTTGAGGGTAATGCCTAAAAAGTTGACTATTTTAAGGTTGGAAGATATTTCAATCTTAAAGCCAAGGTATTTGAAGGCCGTAATGATTCTCTTATGTAAGCTGGAAGTCAAGGGACCATTGCTATTAGGGACAATGATTAAGCCATCATCTCTATATATTCCAACTTGATTGTGGTTAACTATTCTACTTAAGGTGTCTAAGATATAAATTCCCACCAAATCTGCAGCCTGCACCTGCGAACTTTGGTCTTTACAAGTAGGCTCTTAATAAACCGGAAAATGATGATCGAGACGCGGAGAAAAAGGGTTGAAAATAACAAGTGTGATGCCATGTTGAAAATCGAAGGAAAAAGATAAATAATGAAGGCACTTTTATTTGATATGCAAAAGTCCACTTTATTAATCTTGAAAATCGCAGCGGGTGGAAACATTTCGACATCCACCTTGAGAACTCATTTATCGGTTCAGCTGTCAAAATTATCTGAACAAAATGAAAAGAAGAATGTTACTATCATCGAGATATCAATGTCCATTCTGATTTAATAGATTGCAAAGAAAAAAAAAACAATTCCCTGTGATATGTAAGGTTGATATCCCAGTTCTTAAATATCAGCTTTTCTCAAAAAGTATAGATCTACTTTTAGAAGTTTACTCAAATCTTTATTGCTTGCATAAGCTTTAAGAATTATTTGAAGAAATGTCAATTTAATTTCGATGAAATATAAATTGATGAAACAGGTTATGACTCTCTATAGATTCCTTTTCTTTAGTGTCTGTGAGTTGCCAGCCTTCGCTCGGAATGATTGTCGATTGGTTTCCCCTTGTCGTATCCACAGTTTAGAAGAATCCAGTTATTATCCGAGAAAACTGCCACCCAAATCTAGAGTCCAATCTAACCTGCTATTTAACCCTTTGGTGTGAGAACAAGAGACGTATTCATGCTTTTCCCAAAGAAAATTATAGATCTGTTTTCGAAGTTCGCTCAACTCTTTATTGCTTGCAGAAACTTTAAGAATTGTTTCGAAAAGTGATAAAATTAGGGCGCGGGTCGAATGGTAAGGTCCATGACTGTCCCAGCGACATGAAAGTCAATTCCTAATAACCAAATTTGTTCTTCAGCATATGTACCATTAAACAACTCCATGATATTACATTACTCTCCAAAAGAAAATTATATACCTCCAATGTTGACAGCGTCCCTACTTTCTCTCACGACGTTAATGTACTGATGATGAAGTATTTACTAATTCCAACTTTTAAATGACGTCCTTGGTAAGACGATAAACTACATCCACGTCCTGAGTAAAACGATAAACTACATTCGACAGCAAGGCCTCTGTTCAGGAGGTTTTGAGGAGCGTGGAACCACCTCTTAATTGGTAGTGTTCCTAGGTTCATTCAGACCCGGGGTGGTAGCGCCTGTTAGGGTCCCAGCTATAGGCAAATAGTTAACCCCAAAATGAGGCCAAAACGCTATGATAGTGTAAAATAGGTTTTAATATCATCAATGAATTTTTGCAGAAATATTCTTACCAGCAATATATTTTTGAACAAAATTATTAACAGCAATACATTTTTGAACAAAATTATTAACAGCAATACATTTTTGAACTAAATTGTTAACAGCAATATATTTTTGAACGAAATTATGAACAGCAATAGAGATCTTGTCGGCATTAAATAACCCATTGAATTTGATATGCCGTAAAACAAAACAAATGAAACCAAACTAAACTCTCAACTGTATCCAAACTCTTTCAGATCAATCATTAAAAAACTGGTTTGGAGCGAATGAATCCTGTAGATCTTCGAGAGGATCATTCTTGTTCGAACTTCATGGACAGGTATGACCAGAATAACAAAGAACTAACAGAAACCAAATTACTTGAGAATTCTTCAATAGTAGTAAAAACTAAACTGGATATCACGTGTAACTGGAAGCGACAATGATGACATAATCAAGATGTTGACATTTCAAACCACTTTTAAAATATTTTAGAAGGAAAACCACCTCAATCCTGGAAAGAGCAATAACAGTTGCTAGACACGGGAAACATTTTTCTGTGAAAAAATATTATAAATTTCAACTGATTGTAGTAATGGCTACTGGGTCAATGAATGCTGATTATTTTCTTTCAAGGAAACATCTAACATTACGATAATCATTAAGAGAACAGATATGACACGATATTTACTCGCCACCCTAACGGTGATAGGATATGACACAAGGCCGGTTTAAAGTGAAGATCCCTGTTGACAGCACATGGTCTTGCATATATCCCGCAACTAATGTCACGCTGACGTCGATATTCCGCCGGCTTTTCCTTTTTGATGCAATAAGAGGAAGTGCAACCGCAGGGTTGGAATCTACAGGACCAATCATCCCTCATTTAGTTGTGTTCTATCCGCCCGAATGTAGATACTACTTTGATTCCGGTCCGATGGCCAGGGAATGAAGATAAACACAACTCCTCATTAATGAATAACGACTAATATTACCATTATCATTAACATTTGTGCTAAAGTATGCCTAAAAGAATCGGCAAGAATTCAATCACGGTGCACTGATTCCAATGTTTTATACTTTTATTTATTTTCGTCTCTGAATACCCCGAGCCATTGCCATCAGCATATGTCGACCAGAATTAAAACTATAAAAGACAGGTACAAAGCAACGAGAAATATGCAATACTTCTTACCGAAATAGAATGCGCATGCGTATGTGAACACACAACAGATATTACTGCCGCCAAAGACTAGTGAATAGTTGATGCGTGTAATAAGAATTTTGCATGCCAAGGGTAAGAAGGCTATAGGGAGTCGCAAACAGTTGACTGAATAAAAAATGGGATTTCTTTTCTGCTTTTGGAACACGTATCTGTAAAGTAGCATAGATCTTCTGCATTACACAATGCGCCTAGGATGTAAGACATTAATTCAGAGAGAAAAGCTGATTCTGGGAAGCATCCGTCATTATCTATGCTCGTCTACAAAATTTGAAGTTCAGCAGTAAGCGAATAAATTGATGACGATTGGGACGCAAAAAAGTGTGCTGCATATAGATATCATACCACATGCTCACATGGTTAACGCAATGAGGTAGTCTGAATCTGAGGGAATTTCTTTGTCGAAGGAGTCTAGAACATTTGCATAATTGGGTACGCTTTTAGCACAACAGCATCAGCACTACAGCCAGAGTGACAAAAGTTTCCAGTTATATAGTTTACTGCATTCATCTGATTTTCCAAAAATTTTATCCTTTTTAATTGTTCATCTATTTGGGATACTTACGCATTTTCCCAAGAAGCAATTGAAAACATGTGACTCTCCTGATGGAAAGCGTAATGGTGGCCCAATCATTTAGATAGTAAAGATAATAACCTACTTCGAAAAAGAGTTCGTGCTTTGTGTACGATCTGGCAAGGAAAAAAATATTAGCAAAAATCTGCTACTTTAAGTATCAGAAACTATGCTATATTCTTTCCTCCCCTGAATAGCGTGGCTAATCAACAAAAAAAAATCTCTATGAATAAAAGCCATTGTTTTTCGCTTACGGGGGAGATTTTTTCTGGCGGACGAACACGCATTTTTGCTGGTGAGAAGTTAAGGTTGGAATTGTGACACCCTTTTCTGGTTTCTACGTTGCCTGTTGCGACAGGCTTTCGTTTGAACTGTGATTTGGCTACAAGTGTTGCAGGTGAGAAACAGAGGAAACCTATTGCAGGCGTTTATTGCTACTATAAGTTTACAGTTTTTTTTTTCATTTTCTTTACTACAACATTTGCGTCGGGGATATTTATTTGCTCTTGTACGGAAAGAAATTGGGTTATCAGTCTTGATAGTTTTCACAGGAAAAGTTGTTCACCTAATACAAAGGCTAAGAGTCCCTCTTGCACCTGAATGTGGTTGTTTTTTTAGGGACGAAGAAATTGTAGTTTGTGGGGATAAACGAAATGGGAAGAGGTTAATATTTTAATGGACGGAGAAGCATCCACTCGGGAGTGGGTTCGTCAAAGAAGTAGCTCTTTGGAAGGAACTGTTCAAGTGGAACTTCCTCCTTACTAATGGAATACGAAAGGAATGGGAATGGTTCGTTCCTGCGTACCCAGCATGACAGGTCTCGTGGAAGTCAGAACCGGTGAAACTAACGAATGTCGCTCGTCTGAGCCTTTTGCCATGGAAATAGCGATAGCGCAGCTATATGTTTCTGATGTATCACCTTTGGAAAAGAGCGTGTAAGGTGGAAAATAATTAATCACCCAAAAGGTCGCATCAATATTTTTTATCAAAACTGGAAAGACTGGCATGGGAAGCTCGAATTTAAATATGCCAGTGTTACAACATTTTGAGGCTGATCTTTCTTTTTTTTTTTTTTTGCAATAAGTTTCACCCTTTACAAGGCCCGGGCACTCGGGGTAGAGGGTTACGTTAGGACGCTATTTGTATGTCTATGAGTGGGAGATAATAGTTAACTCTTGCCTCGAACAGACTGTAGTGATCTAACTCTTTTAATGATAGAATATAGCAGATGTCAGTGTCAAACGAAGGTTGGTATTGAATGTTATTTAGGACAAGAACAACGCATATAAGATTTGCCAGCGGCGCGTTCAACTGCTATATGAATTCCAGTGGGGATTCACAACCATTAATAAACCAGGATTCGAAAAAATATCTTTATACCTTTAAATTTCAAATGTAAATTTATTGCAAAAATGTCCTAAACGTCTGAATATTTCCCCGATGAAGGCTGTTCCCTTCTCATAACCTCGTTTTAAAATCTGCCTATTAATAAGTTAAACCAAAAATTTAGATGCAAATTCTATAGACAGGTAAATATTCTGAAGGTGATTTTCCCATTCCTTAAAAAAAAAAAGGAAATTGCTTTTTACCGAGCTGTAAATCTTAATTGCTTATTTAAATCTATTTACAACCTGTCTATCTCCCCCGTTTGGGTTCCCAACTATGATGCAAATAAGGGTTCACAAAAAGGGTTCATCAAAAGGGATGAAAGTGACAAAATAGAAACCAAATTTGGAAATTGTTTTTTGTAAAAAAATTATCAAAATAAAAAAATTTTTAAAGAAAAATTTACCAAAGCAAAAATATCAAAAATTAAATTTCAAAAAATTTTTTGAAAAATAATTAAAAAAATGATTATATGAACCAAAAATTTATACCAACAAATAAAGAACCAAAAATTATTAAAGAAAGATTTTTTCATAAAAAGATTCACAGAAAAAAAATTTTGTCCAATTAAAAAATAGTTGAGATAAAAAATTTCCAAAAAAAAAACAATGCAGTTTTAAAACGTTTTATTCTGCCAATAAAAATATTTCCCATGACTTTAAATCTAACAAAATTGTTTACTGTCACGATTTTGGTTCCCTTTTTTTCGTTTTTTTATTGCATTAGAAATTCTAAAGAAATTCAATTTGAATAAACTTAAAAAACTCGATTGTTCGAATTTTTCAAAATCAATTAATTTACTGGCCTTTTGATATTATCTGCTGTTTCTAGATTTTTTCATCAATTTGTTTATTTCAGACATTGTAATACTGACAGTATCAATATGAAGCTTTATTGAAAAAGACTCTACCCTTCAGCCCTAAAAACGTTAAAATTTATTAAATTTCATTATTGAGATATTAAAACTAATGACTTCTAAACTTATCAGAAAAACTGTTAGAAATTTCGTCTATCGATAAAATTTTTAAAAAATAGTATATTCAATCACGAAGTATTCTTTTATACTTTATCCCAATTTAAACCTTGTTTTTAAAAATAAATACATTAAAAATATATTATATATATATATAAGTCATAAATATAAAAATATCAATATATATATAAAAATAGTATTTTATGGCTGGGATATATAAATACCCATCTACTTTAAATTAACCAATCCCTTTAGTGCAGACGTTTATTAAACAAATCCAATAAAGGATAATTTTTTTTCAAAAATTTTAAACTTAATTAAACCCTTTTTTGTCAAATTTTAGAAAATTTGATTTTTAGCGTTACAATTGGAAAACGCTCTAGAATAAGATAAATCCAAACAAAAGATTTCTAATTTTTTTTTGTTTGTCAAAAATATTTTTTTTTTAGCATTTTTCAGAAAACACCTTATCCCATAAATCAAATTTAAACCCTTGTTCTTGTAACAAACATTTGGATCTTCATCCCTGTGTTATATTTATATAATAAAGTTATTAAAATTTTGTCCGGACAGGAGATATATATATGTCAGTATATATATATATATATATATATATATATTTATATATATATAATGAATATTTGTGTGTGATTATTTAAATTTATTTTATTTTTTTTTTTTACTACTATTTAGAAACAATATAAGATATTAAAAAATGACATAAATAAATTTAAAGGATGAAAAAAAATTTTTACTATTATTTTTGTATATTTATATTTTTCTGACCGAGTGTGACTCAATCAATTATCATTATTATATATATATTTGTCTTTCGAATTGAAACTTATGTCTTGTGCATTAATTTCAGGCAAACGTCCCAGGTCTATTAAACAAATCATTATATATATTCTAAATAATTTTTCAATGATAGTTCCATATTCTTCAGGAACTTTTCCGATTTCAACCCAGAAAAAAATCATAGATTTTTTTTTTACCTATCCTTGATAGTCTATATAAATTTTCGAAACATTTAAATGCTATTTTCTTAATTAAAAAAAATCCCATCTTAAAATGAAATAATTCAATTTTTCATTTAAGTTTAAAATATTTTAACAGATAATGCAAATCAGTTTTTGCACCAACTTTGAATGTAAAAAAAAATTTATATATTAAATATTTGAACCTATTATTTTTGAAATAATAAAATTTATTAAAATAATTGTTGTTTTTCAATTTTATAAAGTCTGGTCAATAAGTCATATATATAATTAAATATATATATATATATTATATTCATCTTGTAATATATATATATATTTTTAAAATTATTATTTCAAAGGTTACTAACGATTAATATCATAAATTAAAAAAACGTTTGTGTTCTGTATATGTTGGGACAGCAGATTTCTATTTGGATTTTTCCATTTTAAAAATTTTGAAATCTTATTAATCAAAAAGTAGCTAATAATAATTTTTTCTTTTTCTATTTTGTCCTCTTTTAAACAATAAAAATCTGTGAATAATATCATTATTAGGCAAATTTGTTTGAATTCAATAAAGTATTAAAATGTTTTCGAAAATTACTGAAATAATTTGAATTTTCTGGATGTTTTATAATAAATGCTAAATATTAAAACATCACTTTTAGAACACTTTTATTCTATATACAAACATGATTTAAATGTTGTATTTATATTTATATAATTTTGTAATATATTATTAAATATATATGTTAATTTCTAATGAAAAATTGTTTATTTTTTGAATTGATTTATGTCAATTTCATATTTAAATTATTGCTAACATTTTTATATATATTATTATAAATATATATATATATATATTCCATATATTTTATATATATATATATATTTATTGTTTATATTACAAATTTGGGTTTTGTCTTTGGGTCGCCAAAAAATTTTTAAAATTTAAAACACACCTTTTCTAAATTTTAATTGCTGCATATTCAGCTCTGAAAAACTTTATATATTTTTATCATATACATATATATATATATTATTTTTAATTATATTTTAAAATCTTTTTTTCTATTCTGGAATTATTTTTAAAAATGGCAAAGTATTAAATGTTCAATTTTTTTTGAAATGGCCTCAATGAAAAAAAAAAAATTAGGTCATTTTCGATTTTCACATCCTTCTGAAACATTCGTTTTAATCTATTTTTTAAATTTTCATAAACTGTTTAATTTAAAGATATATTTATATTATATATATATATATATATATATATATATATATATATATATATATATATAAATTTGGTGGAAAAAAATATTCGTATATACAAATTTTTTAATTTATTGTATTTTCAACTAATGAATAAACATACTTTTCATATAATTAACTTTACACAGATTGCATAATAACTAAATATGCATAGAAAACAAAAAATTGATTTAATAGAAATAAATCCCATTTATCCATTTTAATGGGTGAAAAAATTATTCATGTAATAATACAAAAAGAATATATAATCTTCATTTAATACTTTTGTAGAATAGCCATTATTCATTCTACAGCAAACCAACCTCTTCTTGTAGTTCTCAATTAATGATTTGCAAATTTTTAGTTGGTTGGTATTTTGTTCCATTCTTCTTCGCATATGGTCTTCAGATCCAGGATGTTTGTTGGAGCTCTCGATTGGATTTGAATTTTCAAATAACGCCACAGATTCTCGATTGGGTTTAAATCTGGGGACTGACTTGGCCATTTCAGGATATTTACATTATTTTCAGCAAGCCATTTCTTCGTAGATTTTGCAGTGTGTTTAGGATCATTATCTTGTTGGAAGATCCAATCAGGAGGAAGTTCAAGATTTTCAACCAAAAATCATTAAATTTGCTTCCAAAATATTTTGATATGCTGCAGCATTCATTCTACCATCTATTACTGATATGTTGCCAGTACCTTTTGCAGAAAAAACATCCCAAACCATGATGCTGCCACCACCAAATTTCACTGTTTGGAACTGTGTTTTTTGTTTGAAGGCATCGCCATCTTTTCCTCCATACATGATTTCTAGAATTACGTCCAAACAACTCAATTTTGGTTTTGTCTGTCCATAATACTTTTCCCAATACGATTTTTTTTTTTATCCTTATGTTCACGAAACGAATTTCAACCTGGCATCTCTGTGTCTTTTCAATAGCAGTGGAGTTTTTCCGAGGGAGCGTGACTTTAGATTGTTCCTATGAATTTCATTGCTTATTGTCCGTTTAGTGACACAGATTCCTGATGAAAGCAAATCATCCTGCAACTCTTGACGAGTAACCATTGGATTTTTTTTAATTTGACGCATTAATTTCCTCGAAGATCTTGAAGAAATCTTCCGTGGAGCACCTGTTCTTTTTGGTTTTCAACAGTTTTGAGTTTTTTTACCTTGCAATGAATGAATGAACTAATGGTAGTAAATGGAATATTCAGGTTGTCTGAGATTTTCCTGTAACTTTTACCTTCTTTCCAGAGCTTAACAATCAGTTCTTTTTTTGCAAATTTGTCAATTCTTTTACCTCTTGCCATGATGAAAACCTTTCTTGCACGAAATATCAATTACAGAATGTTCTGTTTGTATTTTTTAGGCTAAAAATAACTACTGATAAATTATTGGAACATTCTAGAATATTCCACTTGAATAATCTAGAGTATTAAAAAGCAATTTAAAAGTTTTAAAATCTGAAATTTGCATTGTACGAATATTTTTTTTTACCATTAAAATGGATAAATGGGATTTATTTCTATTAAATCAAAATTTTTTGTTTTTATGCATATTTAGTTATTATGCATCTGTGTACAGTTAATTATATGAAAAAAGTATGTTTATTCATTAGTTGGAAATACAATAAATTAAAAATTTTATGTGTACGAATATTTGTTTCCCCACTATACATTATATATATTATATATATAATATATATTACAGATATTTAAATGAAAAGATATATAATTTAATTTAAATTAAAATGTATATATATTGAATCTTCAAATTTATCATTTTTATTTATTGAAATAAAAA
Source organism: Acanthosepion pharaonis (assembly GCA_903632075.3). Classification (NCBI taxonomy): domain Eukaryota; kingdom Metazoa; phylum Mollusca; class Cephalopoda; order Sepiida; family Sepiidae; genus Acanthosepion; species Acanthosepion pharaonis. The sequence goes on along the minus strand of CAHIKZ030004633.1, from coordinate 12,110 downwards.
ACAAAAAATTTTGAAATGTATTTATGGAGATATTTTATAATTAAGTAGAAAATATGAACTCTTATCCTAATTTTAGAAACTTAAATATTTAAATAAATATTTATGTAATTAAAATATTTAAAATATTTTGATGAATATTTGTTGCATCCTGTGAATTTCCTTAGATGATTCAGAATAAATATATAATTTTATAAATATAATATATATATATATATATTCTATTATATTGTTTTTAAATTTGAAAGAACAGATGCAAAATGAGATCTTAAAAATTTGAAATTTTATAAGAATTATTTCAATTTGCACTGGAACATTATGGCGTTTGTTGACCACATGCAATTTCCAAATTTTTTGGCAATTCGCTGAAAAATTGAAATAAGTAAATATTAACGTGGCATACGTTTTTAATACATTAGAATATTTAAAATTATTTGATTCATCAATTTGAATTCAGATTTGAATTGTCATAAACCTGTTAAAAGAAAAAAGAAATGAAAAATTTATTGTCAAAAATTTGATAATTATTCAATCATTTTCAGATTAACGACTTTTTCAGAAACAATTTTCCCCTTCCGCAATCTTTTTATATATTTTTATATTAAGAAATATATTTGATAGAAAAATGAATAAAAAAATAAATAATGAAAATTTATCTTAGAATAATCTTTTAATTTTTTTTGGCATTCTAATATGGTGTAAATTATTTTTTCAATTTTCTCCTTTAAATATATCTTTTTTATTAATTTATTTTGGCCATAAAATAAAATTGTAATTTTTTTCCATAAAATATTCTTTGGTACATTTTTTACGTTTTAATTTAAAATTTTCATAAAAAATTTTTAATGAATAAACGCTTCTACAAATGCTGGTTTGGGTATTTTGGAAAAAAATTTTTAAATTTTTAAATAAATTTACTTTTCTTTCATTTCATATTTATTTTTGTATTATTTTGTTGCAAATTAAACTGTTAAAATATTAAATGTCAAAACTACCATTCATTTTAAATATATATTTCATCTTTGAACCATTTTTTTTATTCATTAATGTTTTGAATTATAAAAACACATATTTGAGAAATGTTTTTTTAACAAATATTAAAAAACTAGATGATTTAAATCAATAAGAATATATCTTTGAATAATAAATAAACCATAAATAAAATATTTTTAAAATTTAAAAATTTTAAAATATTGATGTGTCCATGATTAAAATAACAAATTTTACAAAAGAAATATACAAATCGAAAAAAAATTTGAAAAATTTTTATAAAAATTTAAGAATATTAATAAAAATGGGGAACATTTTTGGTTAAAACTTTTTATAATATTAATTTGAATAATTTTCTATCATCTATCTAGTTCTTTTTTTGGACTCTAAATATATATATATATATATATATATCAATCCCTAGATATATCAATGTTGCATTTAATTATATCTATATGTGGATAATTTTTGGAAGCTATAATTTTTTTTATCCAATAAATAAAATTTATATTTTCCATGAGTCCAATGGAGCATCTCATTATGCTAAAGTGGGATAGTCCATTGCTTGGGCTGTGATTGGCTGCTGGTAAACTGAGTGAAGTATTTCTATATAAATACCAGCTTTTTTCTCAGTTAGTTTGCAGAGTTTGTATTAAGTTACAACCTGCTTTATTTTTTAATAGCCAGCTGGACGCTAGCTGGGAAAATACAAATAAGTGTTGTTTATTATTGTTATTCTACATATATATATATATATATATATATATATACAGAGATAGAGAGACAGACAGACAGATAGATAGAGAGAGATTACTTCAGGTGTTATTATAGTAGATACTTATATTTAAAATAGACACCACATTTTTATTTTAAACAATGTGTATTATATCTATTGGCCTGTCTGCATATTGGAGAAATCTTAATGAAGAAAATGTAAAAAAAAAGGAATGGAACCCTTGTCCCCCTTTGTATTTATTATGACTATCATTTGCTTTTACCAATCAGCTATGAAGTTAAACAAGGAGTTCTCTTGAAGTAATAAAAAACATCAGATTCAAAATAAAAATTAATTCTTTTAGAAATATATATCAGTGTGGACATAGCAATCCACACTGTATTTTATTTAGTTTCATACCAAATGCAATCTTCAGACCAAGTGTCACAACTTCTTCAGCAGACTCTATATGTAGATCACTGGAGGTTTAAGGAAAAAGGAGGAAGGAGGAAATCAACCATTCTCAATTCTTTTGAAGGACTAATCCATGACTTATTTATAATCATGCCTTCTAGAGATTTCCAATTTTTCCTCTACAAATATAGCAAATTTTAGACATATATATATATATATATATATATATAATGTGTGTGTGTGTGTGTGTGTGTGTGAATATTTGTCATGGAGCTAAACTTGCAGACCATTACCATTGAACTGAGGTGAATCTTCAATTAGCATTCTACATTTGAGGCCTTGTTTTAAACACAAGCTTAGTAAATACCTACACACACAATTTATTAATTAGAATTTTATTTTGATCATTGTAATTGTCTTTTTGAATTAATTATTTTATGTTAATCTTTGATGTCCACTTTTCTCAATGTTATTCTATCTTTTTTTTTTACTGCTTCTGTAGCTTGTGCCCTAAGTTTAATGTGATTAACTAGTGAGAGACACAGATCTTGTAGCATTGATGACACCAAAAATGCATAATGAGCAAATAATGTACTGTGTATTGGGGTGGAGAATATATAATAAAACAATGTGGGGGGTGAGATGAAAAAGAGGAACAATTATGAAAAGAATAAAGATTTCAGAAAAATAGATAACTGCATTAAAATACTCATTTTGGGGTTTAGATTTATTGATAAAGTGTTTGAAGGAGATGCAATAGAGTGTTTAGAAAGATTGGATGATACATAAAAATATTGAGCAAATGTGAGAGAAAGTGAACCTAATATAGAAAGGAAAAATGGGAATGTTAAAAATAGGGGAGACACCAGAGAGAGAGAGAGAGATAAATGCAAAGAGATATCAGAGAAAATAGGGGAGACACTATATAAATAGACAAGTAGTTTGAAGAAGAGGGAGACACTAAAGAAAAAGACAGGGAGGGACACCAGAGAGAAAAAATTCAGGGAGACAACAGAGCTCCATCTTTTCAGAGACTCCAGACAGAATGAGAGGTAGAGACTCCAGACAGAGAGAGAGAGAAAATTTTTTACAGAGATTAAGTAAAAACTCCAGACAGAGAGAGAGAAAAGTAGAGACTCCAGACAGAGAGAGAGAAAAACTAAGACTCCAGACAGAGAGAGAGAGAGAAGTAGGTCACTCCAAAAGAGAGAGAGAGAATTTTCTCCAGACAGAGAGAGAGAACAAGACTTAGACAGAGAACAGAGAGAGAAGAGAGAAGACTAGAGAGAGAGAGAAAGAGAGAGAGAGAGAGAGAATCAACAGAAAACAGAGAGAGAGAGAGAGAGAGAGAGAAGTTAGACAAAGAGACAGAGAGAGAGATTGATTCCAGAGACAGAGAGAGAGAGAAGAAATAGAAGACAGAAAATTATACACTAAGTTCAGGGAGAAATGAATAGAGAGAGAGAAAACAGAGAAAAACGACACCAGAGAAAGAGATAAGTAGAAGACATCAGAGTGAGAAATAGAAGTTTACACTAGATTGATGGGGAGAGAGAGAGAAGACATCAAAATAGAGATAAATAGGGGAGACATCAGGGAGAGAAATAGACATCACACCAGAGTGAGATAATGAAACAACAGAGAGGGATATAGAAAAATAAAGGGATACATGAGAGAGAGAGAAAAAATAGGAGATATTAGAGAGAGAAATGAGGATACATGGAAGAGAAAAAACAACATCGGGGACACCAGAAAGAGAGAGAGATGAAAGAATAGATGGAAACAACACAGAGAGAGAGAAAAAAGACACAGACGGAGAACCAGAGAGCAACAGAGAGAGAGAGAATAGAGAGAGATAAAATTAAAAAAAAAAATACATGCAAAAAAGTAATAAAAATTAATGTGTGATTGAAGGTGTATGTAACATAATGGCTATGAAAAAAAAAAGAAAATGAATCTGCTAACTGAATTCATTTTAGAACAAAACTTATAATCACTTTAATATCTTTGAGAAAGGCATCAATTTGTTTCACTGTCGTCTATACCACTGAAAAAAAAAAAAAAAGTACCCGTTACTGGCATGCATTGACAGTAAACATATATAAGGAAAGTGGATGATTAAGTACTTTCAAAACTGCTAAAATGCTTGTATAGACTTTATTGTAAACCTTTTGGCATGGCCTAAATCATTATATCAAAAATAAAGCATAGTGAGTGCTGCTGGTAATAAAATAGTGCTTGATGTTGAATAACAGAGCTAAAATTTATACTAAGAATAAATTGACAAGTATAATCTTGGTCTATCTAAGTTCTGGGTTAACCAATATCTATCTTACTCATCTTCATAAATCGCTCTTATTTCCCCTTTAAATCTCACTCAGTAACCCTCTAACTTTGCATGAACCTTAGACCTTGTATTTGGTTAACTATCAGTTATATATATATATATATATATATATATATATATATAGTTAAATTATGAAGAACTTGGTAATCCATATGGGTAATCCCAAGGAAGTACTATCTGATGATCTGGCATCCTTTAAAAGGGCTCTGGTGAAATAAATTATTATAATGGTACCTTAAAGTGGTCTGTTTTTCTTTTAAATTTATATATATATATATACAGATAGATAGATAGATAGATAGATAGAGATCATACAATAGGATCTTTTCAATTATGATTCCAGTAATCCAAAGTTGGACCAATCAGCAAAACCTTCATTTAACTAAAATTACTTTGTTTTGTTCTGCATTGAGCTCTGAAGAGGGAGGAGTTGTAACCAGTTATCTTTTTATTTGTTGTTTCTTTTTTGTTATATTTTTTTTAACCATTTTGTGATGAGTGATATCTTTTCTTATCTTTGCTCTTTCTCCTTTTTTTTTTGATAATGGCCTAGGGGTAAGATATCTGACTGATGTCAAATCAGTTGGGTTTTGATCCTGGCTTGAAGAAATCAGATGTCTAGCCACACCAAGGATCTGTGATACAGTGAAACTGTCTGTTGATGACAATATATGCTCCTGGAAATTCGGTTGAGCTCTTGAGAGAAAGGATGTTTTAAAACAGTGGCTCCTACTGCTATTAAAGTATGAATTGAGTTCTCTGAGCCACTGGCGTATTTTGTATAGAAAAAAACATTAAAATTCCTTCCTTTCTGCCATGCGGTGATGGCTTAGGGTAAGATATCTGACTGATGTCAAATCAGTTGGGTTTCGATCCTGGTTTGAAGCAATCAGATGTCTAGCCACACTGAGGAGCTGTGATACAGTGAAACAGTCTGTCTGTGGATGACTATATATATATATATATATATATATATATATTATTTATTCAAAAATATGATTCCATCGCTACATAAGAGTTCTCATGTTTCAAAACAAGAGCCGAAAACTTCAATATATATATGTGTGTGTGTATGTATGTGTGTGTGTGTGTGTGTGCATGTGAATATCTACTTTTTAAAATATCTTTTTTGAATTCATAATAAAATCTTGTATCCTCCACACATCGTTTAAAACTACTTTGAAAAATAAATTTCAAAAGAATAAAAACATAGACATAAATATTCAATAATACAGTTGCTTTGAGAATATAGACACAAATTTAAATGTCGCTGAAGCCATCAGCATCTGAGTAACCAGCTACTGAGATAAAGGCTAAAATTAATAAGTTTTCTTAATTGACTACTGAAATGTTAGACTCTTTAACTTCCTTTTTTATAGTTGGTTAGCTGATTTAGTTATATATTTCTTAGTGGGGGAATTGTGTCCGAACTATCCCCAAATGGGATTCATATGGTATTTTTTTTGAAAATTTAATCATACTTATTATCCATGGATTATACCATCCGTGGGGAACCTATCTACCCCAGATAATGAATTCTTACTGTGTGTGTGTGTGTGTGTGTGCAGAGAAACAGAAAGAAAAAAGAGAGACAGGTTGGAGGACAACAAAAAGACCAACAGTTGGAACAGTTATAATAACTTAATAACCCGGACGAAATCGTGCGGATTTTTAAAAAAATAAACCCAATCATTTCCCATCCCAAACACAGGCACACACCTTTTCCCAACAAAAAACCCAAAAAATACGAAAAAAACCCCCACTTTTGACACCGCCCCCAAAACAGGGGGGAAGGGGAAAAACCCTAAAAAAAATAAAAGGAAGGGGGGGTTTGGGAATTTTAAACCTAAAAAAAAAAGAAAAAAAAAAAATAAAAAGGCCCTTTTAAAAAAAAATACCCCCAAAGGCTAAAGTTTACCGGGAATTTGGAAAAATTTTAAAAAAAATTCCAAAACCTTCTTTTTCTTTCCGGGTTTTAAGGTTGTTTAAAAAAAGCAGGGGAAAAAATTTTCCCCCATAAACCCCCTTTCCCCGGGGCGCCCAAATCCATTTCAAATCCAAAGCCCCTTTTTTTCCAGCCCCCCATTGGGAAAAAAGAACCCCTTAACCCCTTTTCCCGGGGAACCATGGGTTAACCGCCCGGCCTTTCCTCCTAAAAACTTGCCCTTTAAAGCTGATTTTTGAAAAAGGATTTAGCTTTTGGAATTTCCCCTTTAAAAAATCCTTTGCCCCCAAGGGGGTTCCCAAATCACAAACTTTGGCCTAATGGCAGAAAAACCGGGCGCCTTTTTTATCGGGACCCTTGTTTCAAACGGAACTGGCTTCGGGACAAAAAACTTTCTTTTAAATGGGGGAAAAACCCCAGGGAACCCCAACCCCAAATTTGGCCGCCCTTTCATAAAAAAGAAGGCGGGGAAATTTGGTCTTTGTTCCCCGCAAAGCACCGGGGTTTGGGAAAAATTTTTTCAAGCCTTTTAAAAACCCCTCTTGCCCACCCAAGGGAAAAAAGAATCAACCCGGGGTTTTTGGGGTAAATGTTAGGTTTTTTCCCAGAGGCCCCAAAGGGGGGGCCCATAATCCAAAAAAAGGTTTCCCCCTTTAAAGAAAAAAGTCGCCAAATCAATCTTTCTTTTGGGAAAACAAATTCGTTAAAAATATAATGTTTGAAAAAAACCCGCCCTTTTTTTGGGAGAGCCTCAAAGCCCAAAGGGGAAAGCTTCCCCACCCGGACCCTAATTCATTTCAAAAACCCTGGGACAGGTAAACAGCCGGTTCTTTTTCCCCTTTCGGTTTCCAGAAAAAAGGGCCCCGGGGAAAGAAAACCCCTTTCCCAGGGCCCCCAAAACCGCAAGCCCACAGTTTTTGGGGTTGATCCGGGCCCCCTTTACCATCTCATACCCATTGATTTCTTTGCTGATTCTCCAATTTTTGGCTCTGCTCGACCAAAAGAGCCGAAACGTCGTAAACATAGGCAAAAATACCTGGCCGGTTGGTAGCGCCAGGCGGGGGAAATTTCCCCGGGGGCCCGGGTTTTCCCCCCTTTTAAACCCAAAGGAATGGTTCCAACGCAAGAACGTAAAGCAAGGGGATAGGGGAAACCCAAAGGGAGGGGGAGAAATTACGAAAGTTTCCGACCTTACCCCTTTCCCTTTCACCGCCCCGGGGGGTCTTTACAAAGTGGGATCCAGGAGCGAAAGTCCCCCAAAACCGGCCGACGGGAAAGGCCTAAAAAACCGGGATGGTAAACCCCATGGGGGGGCCCGGATGATCAAAAATTGATCAGCGCGGTTTCCTGTCGACGTTTTTGGAACGGCGTACCATATGAAGGTTATCCGGAATCGTCCTGCCCTTAAAAGAAAAAGCCCGTTCGGGGGCCAATCAGACGAAAAAGGACAAGCTAAAATTGGCTTAAGATCTTGAAACCCCCTTTTAAGCGTTTTTAAATTAAAAGGGCAAAGCCCCAACCCATCCCCACCATTTTTGTCCTTACGCAGAAACGTCCACCCCTGGGAAAGGGTTTGGGGGGGACCCTGCCCCATCCGGGGTTTAAATAAACTGCAGAAAGGAAAAAAAATGGGGACAGCCCCGACACTTCTTTAGGAAGTCCATTAGCCCCGGGTTTTCCCCAGGCCAACCTGTTTCCGCATCCCAGTTTTCCGACTTTTTGGGACCCCGCCCTTAGCTCCCTTTAAAAAGGCGGGAAAAAAACCAAATGGCGTCGGAATGAGCCGAGCCAGCCCGGGGCCCCCTGGTGAAAAAGATCCTGAAAGAAAAGGAAAAGGGCCCCGCATATGCCCGGCTTGAGCCGTTCCCGCTTATCCGGCAATTGACGCCCCATATTCGCTTATCCGCTTTCCCGATTTTCCCCCCCAATTTCCCGGGGATATTCCCCCTTTCGAAGACTTTTTTTTTAGTCCCCCAAAATTACCAGAGCTTGATCCTTCTTGATAAGCAAGGGGGGCTCTCTTTTTTAGCTAAGACTATGCCCCCCACTAACACGGGTTTTAAACAGCCCGATCGACCTTTTTCTAAAGGGCCTTTGGCCCCTCGTCTATCTAGATTGGGGAACCAAAATCCCGCAAACGTTCCCAATTTTGATTTTAATTTTTTTCCCCCCCAGGCGTTAACCCCCCCGCCCCCCCCAATTCCCCCTGAATTATTTAGAGGGTGGTCCCGGAAATTCCTACCAAAAAGTGGTGGGAAAGTAACCTATTCTAACCAAATTTAGTTTCCCCGGGCCCGAAAAATTTTTGATCCGTATAAAAATATAGTGGGGAAAATTGGACACTCTAAAACTTCCCTCGACTCTTTCCCAACTAACCTGGTTGGGGAGCCTTTGGGAGCCGGGGGCCCAAACCCACTAATTGGTTTAAAATCCAGTTTCCTTTCCCGAGGTGTCACCCGGGACTTATCAAAAAGATTAAACCCCATAAAGTCCCGAAAAAGCCTTTCATCAGGATTTTTTGTACCCGGTTTTTTTTCCTATGGGTCTATCTCAGGGGCAAGGAGGCATTCCCAATCCCCAAGAAATACCCACGAGAATGTCAAAAAAGGGGCCAAACTGCCGAAACAGAGCGGCCGTTTTAGGCTTATTGGGGGCAAAAACCCCAATGAGACGTAAACCTTTTTCCTTTTTAGTAACATCCCGCACAAAGCCTGCCCCCCAAACGGATCTTTGGAAAGGAAAAAGGGAAAAAAGTAAAACCCCCCGGGTCCTCTTAAAAAAAAACCCCAAAAAAATTCACCCCAAAAAACGCCTTTAAAAAAACACCGGAAGAGCCTTTTCCCCCGCGAACCGGACCTCAGGCCCCCCCCCATTTAAAATAGCAACCAGAGAGGGCCCGGTCCGATTAAAGGCCCCCGCCTTTTAAATATTGGCCCGTAAAAATACCGACAGCCCTCCCATAGACCCCATGGCCCCTTTCAGTTTGATTACCGTTTGGGGATTCCACCGAATCCCAGGGGGAAAAAATTTCAAAGCTTTTATACATGGATGGGTGAACTAAAAAGGGGGCCTCCCACAAAGTTTGAAAGGGTTTATTCAACCTTTTTCATTTGGTGATTGAATGGGGAAGGCCATTTAAAAGAAACCCCCTTTCCCCGATCCCCCCTTTCAAAATTGGGGGCCCCACTTCCCGTCCCACCGCCAAAACCCTTTCGGGGAAAAGATAGGGACCCCCATCTTTTCGGCATACTTTTTTTAATTTTAAAAGGAGTACTTTAGCTCCTTTTAAATTGGTTTCCCTAATCAAGCCCTCTGCTTGCCCAAAGAAATTTCAGAGGTTTCGCCCGGGGTTGGGAAAAATTTTTTTTTTTTTTTCCTGATTGGGGGGCCCCGCTTGGAGGGGAGGGATTTCAGATTTCTTTTTGACGGGGAAGGGCTAGGGGGGTGGGGGGGGAACCAAAAGGGGAAGGGGTTGTAAGGGGAGGGGTGAAAGACTATTTTATATAATGGGAATTCTACCAAAAAAGGAGGGCTTTTGTTGGTTTAAGATTGAGGGGGAAAGGGTTACTTTTTGGGTGAAGGGGAAATTTTGGGGGGGAGGGAGAAAAAAGTGGCATTTTTGGTTGGTTTTTGGCGCCCTCCCCAAATTTCTTTTTTAGCTCTTTAATTTTTTAAAAATTTTCCGAATCCCGGGGGGTTTTTGATTTTTTGTAGAGGGGGCGGGGATCGCCCTTTTAGTTCCAGATGGAGGGGGGTGTCCGTGTCTTTGGCCCCCGGGCATCAGGGGGGAAAGGGGGGCCCGTCCGGATCTTCCCCTTGGTTAAAGTGGAAAAATTTTCCCCCCTTCCCCCACAACTGCACTAGAGCGGGGAAGGCTCTTTTGGGGAATGAGGTTTTGATTAAAAACTCACGGTTTTTAACCGACCCCCTCCCGGAAGTTTGGGACGCCCATTAAGGCGAGGGGAAGTTACAGACGGGTTTAGAGGGGATCTTTTTACGGGTTGACCACCAGGGCCTTCCCCTGGGGCGGGAGGGAGGATGACCCAGTTCCCCCTCCCTTCCCGGTTTTGGCCGTTAATAGACCGGGAATTTCAAGCCCCAAATCCAAAACAGTTGGGGAGGAGCGGGTTTTTCATCCAACAGATGTAAAGTTTCCCCCCCCCTCAGGTTAAACAAAGAGGGCCCAGGTTTCGCCGTACTGGGTAAAATTCAAAGGGGATGTCACCGATAACCTGAGGAAACCCCAAATTTTTCCCCGGTCCTTCTCCGGCCTTCGTACTCCCGGGGAGGAAAGGTCTTTGTGATTTTTGTTCCCCGGGTCGCCGCAGCTACGCAATCTTCTTGTGGGGAAAAACGTCCCCCAAAACTTTGCGCCCCTTTAACATTCTTAAAGGGTTTAAAACCCCCAAAGGGCTTGTGATTTTTAAATTTTGTTTTTCCAAACGAACGAAAATTTTTCCCCGCAACCTTTTGACGACGAAAAGGACAACCTTTCCAATCTTCTTCAATTCCTTGGGGGCTTCTAAGAGTCCACCTTTAGACGAGGTGACAAGAACCCGCAAGATTGATGATACCCTTTCGGGGGGGAGACCAACAAGAGGGCGATTCCCCGGGCCCCTGCATTGTAGATGGGTTTCCTTTTTCTTAAAAGCACCCTTTTTGGGCCCCCTTTTTTGGAGGCTTTTCTTAAAAATTTTCTTTCAATTTCCCCATTTGAACTCTGGGAAAGGTTTAGGGATTCCCCCATATTATTTTTTTCCGGGGGGCTTTTTGGGGTTAAAAGGGGTTTCCTCCCTAATTTTTTTTTAAAAAACAATTTTCTTTTTTTAAAATAAGGAATGAAGGGACTTTTTTTCCTTCATTCCCTTTTTTAAAAGGAAGGGGGGGGAAGGGGGGGGGGTGGGAAATTTATGGGGGAGAGGAAAAAAAATAAATTAACTAAACAAACTCAAAAAATAAAGCACCAAAAAAAAATTAATTAAGGGGAAAAGGTTCATTTTTTCCAAACACCCGGGAAGGGAAAACAAAAAAAACAAACAATAAAAATAAAAAAAATTAAAATTAAAAAAAAAAAAACTTCGACAAAAACCGAAGCTAAAAAAAAATCAAAAATTGGCACGTCAACCAAAAAAACAAAAAAATAAAACAAAATAGTTAAAAAAATTTAAAAGTCAATAAACAAAAAAAAAACGGGGGGAAGAAGGAAATTTAAACAAAAAAAAAAAAATTTGACCCTAAAACGAGTTTTTAAACCCAAAAAACAAAAGAAAATAGATTAAAAGGGTTACGTAAAAAAATTAAAAAAGGGTGAAAAAAAAATAAATAAATTAATAAAAAAAACAAAACACAAAATAACGAAAAAGGGAAAAATAAAAGAAAAACAATTAAAAAAGAATTAAAGGGGGGAGAAATGGGGAAAAAATTTAAAAATTTCAGGGGAGAAAAAAAAAAAATTCAAAAAAAAAATTAGATTAAAAAAAAGGGAAAAAGAAAGGGAAAAATTAAAGGGAGTAAAAAATTTAAAAAAGGAAAAATAAGGTTAAAAAATAAAGGGGAAAAAAATTAAAAAAGGGGGGGGAAAAAAAATGGAAAGGGAAAAAAAAAAAAAAACCCTTTTTCAATAAGGTCGTAAATGTTTCAAAAAAAATCGAAAACTTTAAACAAAAAAGCAGTTTAAAACCCAAAAGGTACAATTTACACAA
>CAHIKZ030004632.1:0-36212 GCA_903632075.3 Acanthosepion pharaonis | reverse complement strand
GAGAAACCATTCAACTGTAAAATCTGTGAATATAAGTGTTCCCAAAAGGCAAGTCTCAAAAGTCACATGTTAAGACACACTGGAGAAAAACGATTCCGATGTGAAATCTGTGGATCAAAATTTTCCCATAATGGAAATCTCAAAAAACACATATTAACACACACAGGCGAGAAACCTTTCAACTGTAAAATCTGTGAATATAAGTGTTCCCATAAGTCAAGTCTCAAAAGTCACATGTTAAGACACACTGGAGAAAAACGATTCCGCTGTGAAATCTGTGGATCAAAATTTTCCCATAATGGAAATCTCAAAGAACACATGTTAACACACACTGGCGAGAAACCATTCAACTGTAAAATCTGTGAATATAAGTGTTCCCGAAAGTCAAGTCTCAAAAGTCACATGTTAAGACACACTGGAGAAAAACGATTCCGCTGTGAAATCTGTGGATCAAAATTTTCCCATAATGGAAATCTCAAAAACACATGTCAACACACACTGGCGAGAAACCATTCAACTGTAAAATCTGTGAATATAAGTGTTCCCGAAAGTCAAGTCTCAAAAGTCACATGTTAAGACACACTGGAGAAAAACGATTCCGCTGTGAAATCTGTGGATCAAAATTTTCCCATAGTGGAAATCTCAAAAAACACATGTCAACACACACTGGCGAGAAACCATTCAACTGTAAAATCTGTGAATATAAGTGTTCCCAAAAGTCAAGTCTCAAAAGTCACATGTTAAGACACACTGGAGAAAAACGATTCCGCTGTGAAATCTGTGGATCAAAATTTTCCCATAATGGAAATCTCAAAAAACACATGTTAACACACACTGGCGAGAAACCATTCAACTGTAAAATCTGTGAATATAAGTGTTCCCAAAAAGCAAGTCTCAAAAGTCACATGTTAAGACACACTGGAGAAAAACGATTCCGCTGTGAAATCTGTGGATCAAAATTTACTCCATAATCAAAATTTCAAAAATCACTTGTTAATACACACTGGCGAAAAACCATTCAACTGTAAAAACCTGTGAATATAAGTGTTCCCAAAAAGTCAAATCTCAAAAGTCACATGTTAAGACACACTGGAGAAAAACGATTCCTATGTGAAATCTGTGGATCAAAATTTTTCCATAAATGGAAATCTCAAAAAACACATGTTAACACACACACTGGAGAGAAACCATTTAACTGTAAAATCTGTGAATTTAGTGTTCCCCAAAATCTCAAATCTCAAAAAGTCACATGTTAAGACACACTGGAATCTAAACATTCCACAAGAAATCTGAATAAAATTTTCTCATAATCGAAATCTCAAAAAAAACACAATGAAAATCATGAAACCATTTTCCTATAATGCACCCGTAAAAATCCAAAAAGAACACATGTTACACACTGGAAAACACTGGAAAAAATGGTCTCAAAAACACAAGACACATAAAATTTTCCACTGTAAAATCTTTGATTTCCCAAAAACATCTCAAAAATTGTTACATACTGGAGAAAATGTCTCAAAAAACAAATTTTCTCAAAATAAACATTTCAAAGGACACATGTATAAACACCCTTGAAAGAATACTAATGATACAGATTTAACCCAATATTTCACCAAAGGGCTACACAAAACAATATTAACTTCGATCATTTTGCTAATAAATATGCCAATTTACAGCATGTGTATATATGATATGTGACACTTGAAAGTTGCAGCTATGTTTGAATTAGAACAGACAGAATCCATAAACCATTAGAAGCACCATATATTCAGGTCCCTTTGAATTTCTTGAATGGGCATTAAAATATCATCTGATAAGAATGAATGATGAAAATCAAAGAATTTAAGTATCCATTAATAAATTAGAAAATTCATTAAAAAACACATGTTATTACATGCCAGAGAAAAATGTCTCCAATGTGAAATTTACCAACAATACAAATTCATCAAGGAAACCTAAAACTAAATCAGACAGAAGAGTTTCTTAGAAGAAACAGAATGATTATTTTTATTATTAGCACACTCTGATCTGGGTTGGGGGTTTTATTGGCTCCTCTTCAGAAAATAAAGAAAATCGCTCATCCAGAGTTCTCTTTAACAGTATTACAGTAACAAGTCCTCTGACTGGTTAATAGATGAGCCAATGACAGCCATGCCTCATTTCCACCTTGGAAGACAAATTAGAAATTCATCATCTTTTGACAGTGAACATCCAACATCATTTCAAACCCTCACTCACCACATTCACATTCCAGAGAGACAGAGACAAGATAGCCATATTGCATTATGTATATACGTAATTGCCCACCCATCATGTAATCAAGGGCTCCATAAACTGTCACCTTGGCCTTACACCTTATGAAGCATTCAGTCCTTGAGATGTAATTATTCCTGATCATATCACAAGAGGTAATCCTCTTCATACATATCACTGAGAACAACAGCACGTCCTGCAGGAAAAACCCATTACCTCTAATTCTCTGTTGATGCTTTACCAGCATATATCACCAAATATCTCACAATATCTTTTGTTTTGTGATAAATTTTGTGTAACTGCTTGTCTACCACAAAGACCAACACTGTTATTTTTTTAATGTGTTCCCTAGCATCAAGTACTACTAAGAGCCCATTATCTCATGGACATATTTCGTAGTTCCCTTGATAAACTTCACTGCATTTGGTGATGACTTCCATACAGAAGGTGATTCCCCAACGGTTATTCCAATAAGTTTGCCCTGTTCTTTTCTTTCTTTTATTATTGTTTGTCAATTCAGTTTCTTGGCCATTTCTTGTCAATTACATTTAATCATGTGTAATTACTAAAATTCTTCATCTAAAGAATTCTGACATTCATTCATTTTCATTCACCAAAATTATACATCACAAACGTCACATACTTCACCCTACAAAAAAGCAAAACCACACGTTTACTTCCTCTTCTTAACGGTTTTTATTATGTGATTTTACATGTTGTATTTGCTTGGAATTCTACACTAAGTTATGTACACCTGTGTGAATGCCTTCACATCTGATTTATTTCATAATATTGTCTTTTAATATAAATTTAACATTGCATGAAGTAACCTCTGCTGTAGATACATAGGTATTAGATTTATTTGATCTTCCATAAAAAAATTAATTTAACAGTTGTGAAAATAAAATTCTTTTAAAAATACTTCTGATATGAAAATATCACAAAACTTAAGTTTTTTTTCAATTTTTCAAAAACTTTTTTAATTTAAAACAAACCGTCTTTATCATCAACAAATGGAAGAATTTCAAAATCAAAATAAATTTTTGAAAAATTCATATTTCGTTGCTGTCAAATCTGGAAGAAAATAATGTATTTTATTCAAATATGCTGTCCTGGAATTACATTAGTAATTATATTTTTTAATTTTAAATTATTTTATAATATTTCAGTGTAAATTTAAAAGATTTACAACTTTGAAATTGCAAAAAAACATTTATTATAAAATAATAAATTATAAAAATAATTATAAAATAAATTACAAAAATAAAAATAAATTATAAAAGTTTTCATAGATTTATTGTATTATTTTTCTAAGGTTTTAGGTCATAATTACCAGAAACAATCAGTAATACTAGTTAGAAACAAACAACATTGAGACCTAACAAACACTAATAAAACAACACCTTTTAATATAATTATTGTCTCACAATTGCTTTGCCTTTGACTAGAATTAAAAGCTTATATTGTCTCATATTATTTTGACTTGTTTGTTTTTCTTCCACTTCTGATTATTGTTTATCTATAAACTGGCCTATGGCCAGCTATTCCATAATTTTTCAAAATTAATCCCACAAAAGAAGAAAAACACAGGTTTACTTCTACTTCATAAATGCTTCGATTCTGAGTTTTCAGGTGTTGTATTTGAATGGAATACTGTATTGAATAATATACACCTGTATGAATGTATTCACCAGTGATATGTTTTGCAACCTATTTTTAAAATGTAGATCTAAATTGACATAAAGTACTCCCAACTGTAAATCCTTAGACAGTAGATGCACACATACACAAGTATTGGGCACCAACTTTTTATGAAACTAATAATTTCTACTATTGTTACTAATCTAAAAGGGAAAAATGTAATCTATTTTTTCTTCCATACAAAAAATATTTTAACAGTCGTGAAAATAAAGTTATTTAAAAAATACTTCTGATATGAAAATCCCATAAAAATTTTCATTTTATAAAAAAAAATTTCATTTTAAAAAGTATCTCTTTCATCATCAACAAATGGAAGAATTTTAAAAAATCACATTGAAATATAAATTTTTCAGAAGTTTACTGGCAACTAATCTTTTGAAAAATTAGTATTCCCTGTAGATATTTTTTGCTGTTAAATCTTGAAGAAAGATACACTAGCACTAAATTACTACAAAAGTTAAAGCACGATAAAAGATTACATCTGCAACTGTCAAAATTTATCTCAGCAATTTATTTTCTGTTTTTGGAATGTCATATGTGCATTTCAAGAGAGGCACATATGTCAAAAGGGAAGACAAAATGGTTCTTCTCAAGGTGGATAGTTACTAATAAAACAACACCTTACAATATAGGTAATCTACAGCTCAAAAAATACAAACAGTATCATTTGAAGGTCTGTATAATTAGCCTTGAAATCATAGCATTTCTTATACTCTCAAGGGGAAATATTACCTTACAATGCCACAGGCAATGAAAAGGTTAAATGATACAATCATATCATTTGGATGTTTGTATTGTTAGCCTTGTAATCATGCTATTTTCCTATAGAATCATGGTAAAACCAAACAGCATACAATGGCATCCTTTTAAGGCCTGTGTTATTAGACTTGAAGGAATGATATTTTCCAATACAAAATTTTCTTCCAGATGCGCTACATTGACTGTACTGAACATGAGTGACTTTTTAACTCCCACAAGAAATCAACATCATATGTGCATTCTGATAGAGGAATATCATTTATTTCAAGAGAGATGACAGAATGGTTCTTCTCAAGACGGATAGGCACTAATAAAGCAACACCTTATAATATAGGTAACGGACAGCTTGTAATTGTTTTATTTTCCATAGGAAGAATCATAGGAAAACCACATCTTACAAAGCCACAGGCAATTAACTGGTATAAAGATACAATGATATCCTTTTATGGTCAGTATTATTAGAGTTGAAAGGAGAGTATTTTCCAATAGAATCATGCGAAAATATTTTTGCAGATGGACTACTTTCAATTTGATCTTGAGTATGAATCTTTACTAACTGTGCTCAACACAAGCGACATTTTAACTCGTTGAGGAGGGATATTTAATCGAGGCTATCCATCAACATGCACAGTTTCGTCTTTGAAATGACAGAGAATCAACGTTATCGACTAATCAACTTGCAGCAGGTGGCAATAGTCTTTCATCAATAGTCCCGTCGGCAGTTCGGCAGCGGGCTACCAGTAGTAAACGCTAGTTGTATGCCATCCAGTGGCAGCTTAGTGGCTTGTGTTCAGGGTGGGGGTGAATTACAGGCGTTCCTCTAGTCCTCTTGGTGTTCACTTATAAATCTATCCTTGATTCCTTTGTTCATGTCGGCGAAGTCACAGCGTTCAGCAAGTGCGTGTCATGTTCGATTCTCCTTGCATGGCATAAAGCCTGTAGTTGTGGCCAACAATGTGTGTCAGTTAGGAGAATATCACACCAATTCATTCGTTCTTTTTTTTTACAGGCAAGAATTTCTGAAAAAAAATAAACGTCCCAAAAATAATTTCGTCCATTTCCGAATAAATTCTAACAGCTTCATTAAAATCCGATAATTATCTGATTTTTCAGTGTATTTTTCAACTCATAAATATGCTTTTTAGTGAAGTCTTGGAAGTACCTAGATAAAATAAAATTATTTTCTTTCAGATTTGAGAGAAACACTAGACGGAATGTGACAAAATGGCGATATATTTTTCTCTGTTAGAAGTACGATCAGGTATTGTAGATATTGAAGTTGAAATAGGATTTATTGAGGAAGATATTCTTTATTCCGAAGAGCAAATGATGTAGGCAATCGAAACTGAAAATTGTCCAAAGAAGGCAGAGCAAAAAGGTGATTCCGATTCACGCACTAAAGCATTTAGAAAATGGAAAAACTTACGTCAATATTTTATCATTTCATTCCAAGCGATGCTCGAGTAACGGAATTGCAGACGGGAGTCACAAAATGGCAACTGTTTTTCTTTTCTTACAGATACCACCTTTCATTGCAGACATTGAAGATGAAATAAGCTTTCTTGAAGTAAATATCCTTTATTCCGAAGAGGGAAAATGCAGGGAACTTCACTGAATTTTCTTTGCAATACAAAAATAAAAAAAAAAAAAAAACAAATGACGTTAATTTTGATGTCAGTTTTACTTACTTCGTTTGTTTAGTTGTTTGCTTGTTTTTACTTTATTTTTATCATGAACATTTTCGACAAAATTTATTTTTAGAAACTTCATATAAGTATTTAATTGGGGATAACACATGTCACAATGACATATTCTAAAAATTGCACTAATTAAACTATAATTTAAAAAGCAATGCCGTTTTTCGGAATGTTAATTAAATTTTGATGATATTTGTTTTTCATGTAATAAATTAATTTAAACACTTTCTAGATACATTTGCGACTTAAAGAACACATTTATTTATTTTAAACAAATATCTATAAATAAAGCCTTACCTTTTTGTGAAATATTTTCAACCTCTTGTCGCATAAGGAAATGTCATCTAATTATTACGTCATTCAATTATGACGTCATAAAGATCAAAGAAAAATGGAAAGTGAAACGCTACATTTGCTTTGAAAAATGTTTTTGCTTCTAACCCAGTTGATTAAAAAAATCAACTGGGGTAGAAGCAAAAACATTTGGCGTCGACGGAGGTTTTCCATGAAAGGCAGGGCGGAGGTGTGTGCTACATACATTTTCCCGATTGTCCTTTATTGATTGTCCCTACTTCCTCTCTGTGACGACCACAGGAAGCCGCTCGAGCTCGAGCGCTTGCTATCCTCCATTTTATGGAGGAACGCGGGAATCGGATCGATAGACGAGTCTGTGCACAACGTCCGTGTCATGGGGGGCTGGGAATGCCACATTTGTCGAGCCACAAACTCGCCTCGGGGTTGGCTTTCCTACGCCGCGCGTTGACAGGAGGAGATTCGATTATGGCAGGGATTGTTAGGGACGCGTTCCCTCGCCTTACTATCTATCCCCCCATCTCGCGGGTCGAGCGCCTTCGTAAACCCCGAGATCATTCGGATTTCCTTCACGAGTATCGGTTGGCCTTGTTGGCCGTTCCTTGGTCCAGTGACCTTTCACAGCCTAGGAAGGTCTATCGTCTTTTAGTGGGGGGTCGTGAATGATTCCCTACGTGAGCAGCTCAGCTTGTCGGAGGAGGAGCTTCGCTCTTTCTGGACTTGGCTGCCAGCGGCGGATTATCTCAGTAACTCTGAGTTTTTGCTTACCTGGCGATTGGTTCGGAATCGGCTACCTCTTAATGACAAGGTCTTCATATGGGGTTTGGTGGATTTGCCAGACTGTGAACGGTGTGGCCTTGGTCTGGAAGAAACGGCTTCGCGCGCCTCTACCATTGTCCCCGTGTCCGCCACTTTTTTCTCGCTCCAGAAAAACTTGTGCTCATTGATCGCTCATACGCGTGCGACAATGTGTCGCCCTCGTATTCTGGGGTGAAGCGGATGGTGTTTCTTACGCTGCTGGCCACGGCCCGAATGGTGATTTGGACGACGCGACAGGAGGAAGTCTTGCGAGGCAATCGTCTTTCTCATCAGGATCTGATCCGATTCTTTGGGTATCAGCTCAAGGATGAAGATTAGAACTGATAGAAAACGTTTGCATTCGACAGTGTTCAGCGAAAGGTGGGTGAAAGAGGGGAGCTTAGTTCGTTTGAACGGGGCTAGCCTTGATTTTCTCTTTTAGGTCAACCAACGTCACATCGGAGTGGTTTAGACAAACCTTAGTGTACCTAGTTAATGTGAGTAAGTGTTGTTCCTGGCTTGTTTCCGGCTGCCTCTTTGGTTATGATTCCAGTCGAGATCCTCCACCCCGACCAGTTTGTTTTGGCCCGTTCTTTCTCATCTCGACTGGGTCAGCTTTATATTTTCCCATGCCCGTATTATTTTTTATCCTTTTCCCATACCCGTAGTGAGAGAGCTTCTTGATTTTGTCCCATGGGCAGAATACAGTGGCCTCTCCTTTTTGAGGGTTGGACGGGCCCTACTAACAACAGTTATGTTTAATTTGATTTGTGTTAATATTTCAGTTTGTTACTGGGTTCATCTCCCTCCGCTCTCATTTTTTCATCACAGATTTTATATATTTTACTATCATTAAATTTTTATGGCATGGGGCGCGTTTTGAAGGTCCCCCTAAAGAGGATGTGGTATTATGGTGCATGGAGGATTGATTGTTGGTGGACGAGTTCTTGTGGTGAATGGGTAAATTGTAATGAGTGAATGGGTCGTGAATCGGATTAGCTAGGTATAACATAGTGTGGACCAGCCTTAACCCCTCTCTTTTTTCGGCCTTGTGCCACAATGATGTAATGTTTACATAATAAATATCTAGAAATAAGAACATTTTGTTACTTGCCAAATAATTCAGCTGTTCTTAAAATTTCATCTGAGTAATAACCTTCTCCAATTTGAATATATTAAAATGAAAAGAAAAAAACATATAAAAGAAATGCTAGGCTCGAGCCAAAAAATGGAAGGCCAGAATCACAAAATGTCAGCATCCTTTCCTCTTTTAGAAATACCACAAGACATTTTGAAGATTTTGAAGATGATATAGGGCAAAAAACTTGAGCCGATTCTCGCATTAATCCTTTTCGAAAATGGAAAAAACATATCTGAATATTCATCATAACTTTCAAAGCGAGGCCCGAGTAACTTCATGGTAGACGTGAGTGACAAAATGGCAACTGCATTTTTTCTCTTAGATTTACGACCAGGCTTTGTAGATTTTGAAGGTGCAATAAGCGTTCTTTAGGAAACTATCCTTTATAGCGAAGAGGAAATGGTGCAGGAAGATGACGCTAATTTAGGGACCTCCACTTTTTTCGGCAAAATTTCCGATACCTAACTTTAAAATAAATTTTAAAAAATGAAAAAACATGCTTGAAGATTTCATTTTAGCTTTAATTGAAAGTTTAATCATTAAATTTATTATTTCCATTAAGTAAACAATTCTGGTGTATTTCAGATAGAAACTATATACATTGGAATGTCAAATTTAATTTTAAATTTTAAATTTTCGTAATTCCCGCCATTTTCTTAATTTTAAGAAATTTGTAAACAAACACAAATTTATCGATTTTAAAAATATTTAAAAAAGTTTCTGACACGTTATTTTAGTAAAATTAGAAAATTTAATGTTAAATTAATCTGATTTAAAAGAAATATTACTTACTTCTAGCATAAAAAAAGTAATATACAACCAATTATTAACGATTGGTACTGTTATTTTTATCCAATATTTGATCTACGTGTTGATTGACGAGTGATGACAGCTACTACGGATGACCATAAATGAAAATTATTAGAAATCTGAGTGAACGCTTTTTTTTTTTAGTTTTACTGAAAGGGACAAAACTCTTTTTATAATAATGGCAATTTCAGTCTACTGTACATGGAAATAAGGAACGTATTAAGTAAAAAAATGCAACATAAAAAATTATTTGAAAAAAAATTAGCACAACTAAGTTTATTAAACTTTGCAATTTTGAACTCGTAAATTTTGTTTCTACTTAATTACTAATTACCACAAGGAAATAGCCTAATACAGAATTTTTCACGATTTTTAAACTATTATAAATTATTATAAATAAAATGTAAAACAAATGAAAAAATTCTTGTAAAATTTAATTATTCATCAGAAAAAATTTATTTCTTCAGGCAATAATGACCTTAATATTACTTATTTACAAAAGCAATTAAAAGCTTTTCTAATTAAGTAATATCATAGATTTATTGGATTCATTATTTTTCAATTCAGAGCAGATTTTTAGTTAGCGCAAATTTGAAAAAAAAAGGTGATTTACCATCTCTAATGACTCTTACTTTAAACAAAAAAAAATTGTCAGGAAATAAAAAGGTTTTGAACGAAATTTCAGGAAAATAAGTAAGTGGGGTGTAACATATTTAAAAAAAAATATTTTTTACCAAAATTTTCTAGAAAGAAATATTTCAAAAATAATTTCATTCATTTGTGAATAAGTCCTGAAAATTTCATTAAAATCGGACAATTACTTGATTTTTACAAGAATTTCCAAATCAATGTGTTTTCAACGAAAAAAAAAAAAAAAAACAATGTTATTTTAACAGCACCGCGATGACGTAAACAAAAGAAGACTTTTAACCAAAATTTCGAACGTGTTAGAAAATATTAAAAAATAAATAAAAAATACTTTGGTCTTTCACCTTAATAATAACATAAGCATTTTGACGATAAAACTTGATTTTCGTTAAGTTTGTGGCATTTTTCATTACGCTATGCCGTTTTCCCGCGAAAAAGTGGAGGTGCCTACGCTAATATTTTTCCGTAAATCAAAAAGGAAGAAAAGGAAAATAAACAGGTGACGATTCTCACATTAATGCGGTACTACTTGGAAACATCTATGTAAATATTTTTTTCATTTCATTCCAAGCGTAGCCCGAGTAACGACAAGGCAGACATGAATCACAAAATGGCAGTAGCATTTACTGTCTTAGGCATATCACCATGATATCAGAGGACGCTGACCTTTTCCGGAAATCAAAAATGAAGAAATGGAAAATAAACAACTGACGATTCTCACATTACTGCGTTTGCCACTTGAAAACACACATGTAAATATTTGTCATTTTATTTCAATCGAGGTCCGAGTTAGAACATGGAAGACGTTAGTCACAAAATGGCCAAAGCATTTCCACTCTTAGGGATACGACCACGTATTTTAGATTTTGAAGATGAAATAAGCGTTATTCAAATTTAATCTGAGTAATAACCTTCTTTAAATTGAGTATATTAAAACGAAAAAACAAAATAAATTGCCAGCGTCGAGTCCCGACTTTGAAGGCCCGTGTCACAAATTCGGAACAGCATTTCGTCTGTTACAGATAACACCATACATTGTAGATATTGTAATTGAATAAATGTAAAATAAACAGTTGACGATTATTACATCGATGAGTTTCCCACTTGGAAACACAGAAGTATTTATCATTTGTTTTCATACTTGGCCCGAGTAATGAAATGACAAACGCGAGTTACAAAATGGCGACAGCATTTTCTATTTTACAGATACTACCATTCATTGCAGCCATTGAAGATGAAAAAAAGCTTTCTTGAAGTAAATAGCCTTTGTTCCGAAGAGGAATAGATGCAGGGAAATGTCACTGAATTTTCCCTGGAACTCAAAAATAAAACAAAACACAAACAAATGACATTAATTTTATGTCTGTTTTATTTTGTTCGTCTTTTTTTCCTTTCTTCTTTATTATGAAGATTAAAGAGTATCAACTAAATTTATTTTTTAAAAATTTCTTAAAGTTACGTAATTGGGGATAACAGATGTCAAAAAGAAATATTCGAAAATGTCACTAATTCAACTACAATTTAAAAAAAACAAGGCCAATTTTCGAAGAGTTAATAAACTTTTGATGATATAATCTGACAATTATTCAATTTTTACAAGAATTTCCAAATGAATGTGATTTTAAAATCAACAAGGAAGATAAATTTCTCATACTAATCTTTGTCTTATCGCTGATGCAAGAATAACAAAATATTTAACCAAAATTTTCAATGTGATAGAAAGGACTGCATAAATATATAAAATAATTAAAAAATAGTTTGGCCTGTTCGTTTAATAATAGCAAATATAGTTTGACGATAAAACTTTGTTTTTATCAAGTTTGGGGCCTTTTTCATCATGCTATGTTTGATTTTAGATAAATTTTATACGTACCTAATTTACTGTATTAATTTTTCAGTTAAATATTTAATAGTTAAAAACTTGTAAAATCAATGGGAATATGTCATGAATTAAATTATAATTTAAAACACAATTCCATTGTACGGAAATTTAATAAACGTTTGATGATATTTATTTTACAAATTAAACTATTTCTAGATACATTTTTCTTTTTTTAAATTTTCCAGTACTTGCGACATAAAAACACATTTATTTAAAACAAAGTATCTATAAACAAGTGAAGTTAATTTTATGTTTTACTTCCTTCAAAAACAAAGTATCTATAAACAAGAAACAATTTGTATGTTTTTCGTTATTTTTTTCTATCCTGCCTTATCTTTTTTGCGACATTGTTTCCAACTTTTTGTCGGATGAGGAAACGTCATCCAATTATGACGTCATACAGATCAAAGCAAAATGGAAAGTGAAACTGACTTTAAAAAGTTCAGAGGTCATCCAAGAACCACCATAGTCACAACGCTGAACCGAGACATTCAAAGAATAAGGCCGAAATATCACACTTTTTCTTTGGAGAAGTTTACAATCAAAGAAGATCTGTAACAAATCCACAAACTCGCAGAGAACAGAGAAGGCTGGCAAAATATTATCGAATCAGTAGACAATATCACTGAAGATGAGAGAACATGTTAATTCTTGGCATCAAATCGAAACAGTTTTGATGATGATGATAATCAACTCGCTTAGAAACAAAAACGCTGAATATTCTCCTGATTCTCGCACTAATTCTTTTCGACAATAGAAAAACATATTGCAATATTTATCATATCTTTTACATAGAGCAATTGATGCTGGGAACGACGCATCCTTTTCTCCGAAAATCAAAAGAAAGAAATGGAAAAAAAAAAAAAACAGGGGACGATACTCGGATTAATGCTTTTCTTAAATGAAAAAGAAAATCTGTCAATATTGATAATTTCTTCCAAAGCCAAGCCAGAGAAACAAAAATGTACAGGCGAGTCACAAAATGGCAAAATCATATCTTATTTTAGATATGAAATAAGTCAAAAAAAAAGAAAAAGGCAAAAAAGGTTACAATTGTCATACTAATGCTTTTCCAAAATGGAAAAAATGTCAATAATTATCATTAATTTCCAAGCGAGGCCCGAGTAACGACATTGCATATGTAACAAAATGGCAACTGCATTTTCTCTCTTAGATACACCATCAGGCATTGTTGATATTGAAGATGAAATAAGATTTCTTAAGAAAAATATACTTTATTCCGAAGAGAAAAAGATGCAACGAATCGACGTTGAATTTTCTCCAGAAGTTAAAAAGAAAGAAAAAAAAAAAACACAGGTAACGTTTTGCGCATTAATATGTTAAGTTTACGGTTAGACTTGGTCCTATAGCTAGGGATGGCTAGAAGATGTGTAAAATTTGGTTGGATGCACACAGGAAAACAAAAGGAAAAAAGTTAGTGAGAGTCTAATAGGTCTACTAGGCAAAACAAATACGCACTTCTCTCCACGTCTCAATCTCCAATACACCACTCTCCGTCAGAAGCGAAACTCCCACTGCTCTTGAATGAGCGTATCATAATTTTATGCACCTGACCCAGCCATCGCTCAGCCAAATGAGCGCCCAGAACCAGCCAATAAAAATGGCTACAAGCGACACCACCACTTCCATCAGCACAAAGCGCTACCCGATTCACTGTCCATCTGAATCTCGCCGTCTTCACACTCCATTGCAAAACATACACACGACTTTTGGGTTACCGTGGTAAGTCACGGTTACAGTCAGTCAGTTATGTGCCATGCGTGATACACGCTTAGGTGATCATGTATCTTTCGATACAGGATGACTGACAAGGCAGATTTTTTCTCGCCGTAGGTGGCCATTTCTTTCTGCGGTAAACCAGTTGCCATTCAAGACTATAGAACCCAGTTTGTCCTGCTATTTACCCATAATTATGGGGGGGAAGAAGAGGATTCATACCTTTTCCAAGGGTATTAGCACGTAAGTGAATGTAATGGATTCGACTGATAAATTATGAAATAAAAGTAAAATTGTGTTTATATATTTAAAAAATAAATAAAACTGGGGATACGTAAAATAAAAGAAAAGAACGAAACCGTTACGACTTTTTTCTAAATCGGGAAAACTTTATATATCATCTGTTTTACTGAAAAAGATAAACAAAAACAAAACATTATACTGTTAATTCATAATTTATCAGTTTTTTAATATTTATTTCAGTTCTAACAAGTGAGGAGTCATAAATGTCACGTTAACAGAAACATGGTTCGTTTTTCTTTTAACAACGTAAAAATGCAATGTCTTTTTAAATTATTTTCATTTTTGTAGTTGAAGTTATTACTAGCAAAGTAGTATACTAAGAAGTAAAAGTCCAACAAAATTAATTTCACTTTAAGCCAGTCATATCAAAGACAAATTGTCTTCATTTGAACCCTATCTACTGGTATCTTGCATGGAAACTCAGAAATGCCACTTTTCCCCTGGAAAATACCACGAATTTGAACCCCGTCTTTCAATCACAAATAATAGCTGTTAAACAGTTATTTCGATCCTAGAGTTTTGTTTATTCCACTCTGTCAAGCGCACACAAGCAACCAGGAAACTTCCTACAATATATGATTTTGTTTTGAACTTATAAAATAAGTGTATAAAATTTTAAAAAAGAACATAAATAAATACATATATAAGATTTAATAGAAGCATGTAAGGAAATAAGATTTAAAATAAGCCTATAATTAAATAAGTAGCATCTGTTGGTTTTGAGAGTTATGCCTCAGTCACTGATTGTAGTGCAACATTTTTTATGCAGGCCCACATGGGAGTGACTCTCTTGATTGCAATGAATGCATGTATAGATCCTCTCCTCTGACGTCACCTTCTTGTTTTCTTTCTGTCAGGTATGTTACACCCTAGCAACAAGCCTTTATTTCTACTCTTCTTGCTCCAACCCTAGATGTAAATAGTGTCTCCTGCATGAGCAATTATTGGCTACCTGTTCCCACCTCTCAATCTCCATCACACTTTTTGTGTCTCTCCTTAGATTATATAAAAAGTTCAGTAGGTTACCTGGATTGGTATACACCTGATGAAGTCCAGAGTGCACAACACCTGAAACGATGTCATTTTAATAACAACAACAAAGTTTTTATCCAGCATATAGTATATATGTCCAGATAGGTTACCTGGGGATGAGAACTGTGGCATTAGTGATGCAGTTAAACAAATAGATGACAAGAATGTGTCTCATACAGCTGATGTAGGCCAGAGGACAAAACACCTGAAATGTTGTCATTGTCATAATAACAACAAAGATTAGGACAATAGTAAATAAATCCTCATGACAGAAACTGAAAAGGAAACTATATATAAAGTCTGATATCATATTTGTTTGGACAATATGTGAACATAAAAAAAGATAAAATTTAAAAATTAAAATCTTAAATTAGAAAGTTTTTTTTTTTTTAAAATTGGATGTGTTTCTTATAAAAAGCATATCAGTTCAGTTGATTTTTCTGTAAAAAAATTAATAATCTCCCTTGAATCCACTTAGACATATGAGACTATTTTTATGTAAAAATTATTACTCAACTTGATTTCACAGATTAAAGAGATGATATTTTCCATAATTCTGTAAAATGGGTGCAGCATGAGTCAGAATGAGAAGTGGGACTGAATGCTGTCCTGCATGAAGTTTTAAGGCTCCAAGTTTGGGACAATAAACTAGTAAATTCAAGTGTTGGTTTCGGAATTTGGCGACATAGTAATTGGAAGTTCAATCCCTGGGCTGGATGAAAAAAGAAAAGTTGTTTTCTTTTTAAAACTGAATCAATAAATTTAAAACAAAAACAATTTAAGAAACTATCTTTGACAATTATCAGAGGAAAACAATTTTTTTTAAACTGTCCAAAGAAAACTTTAAAAAATTACATATAAATATTGAAAACAAAGCCAATTCACTTTAGAAAAGCTTTTAATTGCATTTATGAATAAGATATATTGTAGACACTATTGTTTTAAGAACACATTTTTTAAGTACATTTAAGAACAAAAGAAAGATATAAGTGTAGGAAGAGAATCAGATACTACACTGACTTTGTTTTCTTCTGGAAGAAGAAGAAGAGGATTACAACACTTATGCAGTTGACTACTTAAACTCAGTCAAAGAGGAGACATGTAGTTACAGCTTGTGACAAGTTAACCTGAAAGTCAATTTGTTCTAATGTGTGTAAAACAAAAGGATTTAATTCAGGGAAAAATAAGTGTGGAGAGACTCTCTTAATGATTAGAAAGAATTCAACAGACATTGAAAGTGTTGCAGTCAAGACCAAAGAGGAAGACGGAATTAGGAGAGGAGGAGGATTCATTTTTCTTGTCCAGGAGAAATTGAAACTTCAAAAATTCATATATTTTGAAAAGTACTTTTTCAGACAAATAAAATTTAAAGATCTTCTATCTTGACTGAAAAAACAGATCTTCAAAGATCACAAGAATATGGTTTTTCTCCAGTGTGTGTATAGACATGATTCACTAAATGAGACTTCTGTGAAAATGCATATCCACAAACTTCACATGAAAATGGTTTCTCTCCAGTGTGTGTACGCATATGTATCACTAATTGAGACTTCCGTGAAAATGCATGTCCACAAACTTCACATGAAAATGGTTTCTCTCCAGTGTGTGTACACATATGCTTGATCAGACATGACTTCTCTGCAAATGAAGATCCGCAAACTTCACAAGAATATGGCTTCTCTCCAGTGTGTGTACGATTATGTCTGACTAAGTATCCTTTCTGTGAAAATGATGATCCACAAATGTCACAAGAGTATGGTTTCTCTCCAGTATGTGTACACATATGTTTAAACAAACTTGACTTCTCTGAAAATGATGATCCACAAAATTCACAAGAATATGGCTTCTCTCCAGTGTGGGTACGCATATGTCTGACTAAATGTGATTTTAGTGAAAATGGTGATCCGCAAACTTCACAAGAATATGGCTTCTCTCCAGTGTGTGTACGATTATGTCTGACTAAGTATCCTTTCTGTGAAAATGATGATCCACAAATGTCACAAGAGTATGGTTTCTCTCCAGTATGTGTACGCATATGTTTAACCAAACTTGACTTCTCTGAAAATGACGATCCACAAACATCACAAGGATAAGGTTTCTCTCCAGTGTGTGTACGTTTATGTCTAATTAAATATGATTTCTGTGAAAATGATGATCCACAAATGTCACAAGAATATGGTTTCTCTCCAGTGTGTGTACGCTTATGTTTAACCAAACTTGACTTCTCTGAAAATGACAGATCCACAAACATTCACAAGAATATGGTTTCTCTCCAGTGTGTGTACGTTTATGTCTAACTAAATATGATTTCTCTGAAAATGATGATCCACAAATTTCACAAGAATATGGTTTCTCTCCAGTGTGTGTACACATATGTTTAACAAACTTGACTTCTCTGAAAATGAAGATAAAACATCACAAGAATATAGTTTCTTGACTTATATATGCTTTGTGAAAATGATGATCCACAAATTTCACAAGAATATGGTTTCTCTCCAGTATGTGTACGCATATGTCTAACCAAACTTGACTTCATTGAAAATGACGATCCACAAACATCACAAGGATAAGGTTCATCTCCAGTGTGTGTATGTTTATGTCTAATTAAATATGATTTCTGTGAAAATGGTGATCCACAAATTTCACAAGAATATGGTTTCTCTCCAGTGTGTGTACACTTATGTTTGACTAAATATGCCTTCTGTGAAAATGACGATCCACAAACATCGCAAGAATATGGTTTCTCTCCAGTGTGTGTATGCATATGTCTGGACATATTTTAGTTCTGTAAAAATGCAGATGCACAGATTTCAGAAGGATATGGTTTCTCTCCAGCATGTGTACACATATGATTGACCAAATCTGATTGTAAATGCAAATCCACAAACTTCACAGGAATATGGTTTTTCTCCAGTATGTGTATGTATATGTCTTTTTATAGAAAGTTAAACCACACAATTACATTATTTCTTCCTTTTGACAATGTAGATCCATCTCCACTACATGAAATATGTAGCATATGTTTGTCTGTGTTTTCATAGAAAATTAAATGTCATTTCCTTTATTGGAATTCTCAGTAATAACCACTGCAGTATTTGTAAAGCCAAAACATCTGTGAAGAAAAAAAACATAATTCTTATATTAATAAGAGCAATGAATAATGCGGGCACCAGCTGATGTGAGATTATCTGCTCAGGCATCTCTACCTGATAAAAACAAACTATCATTTCACTCAGAGCCTAGAAGAAGATCCTTTGCTAAGTCTCTCTATATGGGAATGTCAGCAATGGCCCAAACACAAGCAATGAAATTTGATCTGGGAAAACAACTGAATTATTAAACTAATAGTTAACAATTGGAATATAAAACCCATGGTAAAATTTAATTTTCATAATTGCTCAAATTAATTATATATGATGGAAAAATGTTTTTATTTAAAATAATCCACACCAGTTCTGCTATCAAGGCAGAATTCCCATATTGGACACAAGATTTTGTAGACAACATTTACAAAATTATAAGTGGTGATATGGTTGGCCATAGGATAAAACACATTTGAACTGTTATGTCGAACATTTATTGTCAATGAGTTTTCCAATGTATTCTATGAAAATGAAGACTAACAATTGGACAAATGTGAAATGGCCACAACTGTATCATGCAGACTTAATGATATCCTACAATTTTCTACACAAAAACCCGTCCTGGATAGGAGAATAAATGACATCCATTGGCAAGGACTCCAAGCTTTAGGGTGGAGATATTGAGGAACATAGAAGAACCTCATAATTGCTACTGTTTCAAAGTCCACTTTAACCTATGGTGGTAATGCTTGTTAGGGTCCAAGCCATGGGCATAATAGCAGAAAAAGATAATGGCCATTTTCAAATCCAAATATAACAAGCATTTAGACTAAGTACAAACTTTCCTAAAAACTGCTCCAAATCATAGAATAAAATTGCAATAAAACTAATTATAATCTTTTAATGGCTTTTATAAATAATATATATTAAGAACATTATTGTCTGCTGAAAAAAAACTTTTGGATTATTAATTAACTTTTACAAGAATTGATTGCATTTCTATTGATTATAAAGATGCAAAAATGTTTTAAAATTCTTCCAAACATTATCAGAGTTAGGTCATTAAGTGAAAAGTATATTTACTAAGCAAAAATTGAAAAGCTGCTGCTGCTACTAAATCTGTTGCTTCTTCAACTGCCACCTCAGTTTCAATCCATTGTTCATTTGCCACTCCTTTTACTATGCTAAGTAGACTGAACACTTTACAAAAAACGTTGTCACAGAAAATCACAGAAGTACCTGTTTCTAAAGAAAAAAATAAGAGAACTTCAGAAAAAATGAAGCAAAATAAATCCAATCAATTCAATGGCAGGAAAGTCCACTGCTGCATGAAGTTCATACATCTTGTCTTTGTGAACTGTTGGGGTCTTTTCAAAAATTATGTTGCTGCTGACCTTTTATTTGGAATTTTCTGCAACAATTGTGAACTGAATAGTAGGAGAGCTTGGTTTTTTTTCAGACATTAAGACTGTTGTGGTAAGGAGGCACGGTGGAGTAATGGATAGTGGTTTGGACTGAGGAATCGGAGAGTTGAGTTTGAATTCCAGTCAAATCCATAACATTCACTTACATGCTAATACCCTTGGGAAAGGTGTGAATCCTCTTCTTCTCCCTCCAGCTATGGGTAAATAGCAGGACAGACTGGGTTCTATAGCCTTGGATGGCAACTAGTCTAGGAGAAGGAAAACTCTGAATTCAAAAACCTGCGGAGGGTCGATTGGGGACCTTGTGGCACGTAGTGCACCAGGTCTCTGTAATCAGCCCTACAAAAAGTGTGGATGGTCCTGCACAAAACCTTCGCCACTATAATCAAATCTAATGTGCTATACATGTGGGTTGGGGACCGCTTGTGAATTCCAAATTCCCATGAAACTCCAATATTGGAGCTGGCTCAACCCACCTCAGGTGAATGCAATTACAAGAAGAGAGAACAAGAACTGTTGTGGTAAGTGCAGAAAACTGCACTTTAGTTTTTGATTCTACAACATAGGAAGGAAGCCATGTGAACTGTGTGATTTTAACAACGAAACCCAACATCCTCCCATCTTGTTTCACTGGAATATCTTCCTGGAGGGACTGCACTTGACTACAAGCAGCATATTTGTGATTGCATCAACAACTTGACTGAATCAGGTTCAATGGTTACTGGCCCAAGTGTTAATGACAGCTTAAAACAGATACTGGTAAAAATAAAATGATGCTTAATGGACTGGACTCCTGTCAATCATTATACTATTTTTCTGGTGGAAAAGGAGTGGAAGATGAACATTTTTTAACTAAATTGCAATTTGCAAGGACCAAAAGCAATTTCATCGAAAACAAGGAAAGTCCTGTGAGATTGCACTAAGTGCAATATGCTGACTGCAAATTCTACTGAGTGCCTAACATGGAAAATTATTGTGGCCATGAATTCCCTCGGATATAGCAACAGTGGCCAACACAATGACAAATATTATTGAAAGCACAGGACTTCTGTTGTCCACATTCCCTAGATTCAGAGGGAATTGGATGTATATAACTTTTCTGCTAGATGCATCTTACTTTCAAATAAATGAAGATGTCAAGGAATTTGTCTTCAGATTTCCTGCTACTAATGCGACTATCACAAGGTTAAAAGAATGAATCATGTTGCTGCCATCAAGTTGTCAGTCCTAGGAAAGCATTGGTAAGATGCTATCAGGGCATTGGATGAGTGCCTACTACACTGACTTATCAAAACAAAAAGATCCCCTCAACACAACATTGTCAAAAGTGTGGTGGAGGGGGGGGGAAAAATAAATTGAATTTTTTTATTTATTATTATTTAGCCTTTACCATACTAATACTTTCTAGAACTGTTGCTTTGCAAGTGTATTTTTTTAAGGGTTAGGGTTAGATAGTAGCCACTAGTGGTAATAATCATCACTTCCCTCCATATCATTAGTGTGGTTATCATCTTCAACCACTTCACCATCAATATCCACTCAAGTAAAGCCTTCAAAATCATCATCGGAATCCTAATCAAAGAAAATCCCTGATTAAAAGCTTTTGTTGGATATTGAAGTGGGCATTTTTGTTTACAAAAGATGGCAAAAAGTTCCATATCAGTCATTTTTTTCTCTGTGGATTGAATATTTTGTATTTATTATTTTTTAACATTTACCAAGCTAATTTCTTTCTAGAATTGTTCCCCCTGCTATTCCATTTGTTTTTTTTTAGGGTGCAAAAATATGAATGTCTACTGTTTTAAAATTGTTATAACTTTCTTTGTATTGTGCATACAGAATTTAACTTTTGTACATTAATAAATGAATAAGTAATATTTGCATGTAATGCATTATGTTTTGTGTTCATGTTCTGATGCTGAAAACAAAAAATTGAAATGCAAAATAAAAAAAAATACAAATAATTCAACATATTTTAACTTTTATTACTCCTTGTAGAGTTCTAGGGTGCAATAAGAAACAAAATTGCTAAGAAGTCACAAAAATGACATGTTTCCTCATGTTTACATATGAGAAGACATGAGCATTTGTTTGCACTTTCTTTCACCTGACTCATTGAGAAATAAAGTTATTATTTCGTCATTTATAAATAGACAAAATAATTCACCTTCAGTAAAGGCTATCAGTTATATTGATGGTCGGCAGTAGCTCCCATAAAATTAGTCAGGCATGGATGATAGTAGCCACCAGTGTGGTTATCATCTTCGACCACTTCAGCGTCAACATCCACTCAAGACTTTCAAAATCATCATTGGAGTTCTAATCAAAGAAAAACTCCTGATTAAAGCTTTGTTGTATATTGAGATAGTCATTTTCATTTACAAAAGATCGCGAAAAGTTCCAAATCCGTCATTTTTCATCTCTGTGGATTGAATATTCCAAATGTGCAGATGAGTTACATCTGATACTGACTAGTAACATAGCTGACCATAGAATCAGACATGTTTGGCCAATTGATGGTCTAAACCAAGAATATGTTGGCTTTATCAGGAGTTGCGTAAATTCATTATCTGAGATTTACTATTTCCCTCATGATAAAGTTGACAAAGACTGTTAATTGGATAAATATGAAGTTGGTGCTATGTTATGTGGGACTTACTTCTTGAAGCAGCTCAGCATTGAGGATGGTTGAAGAAGCAACTAAGGAGAAAAATGTCCCTTTTCAGGGTCACAAAATATTCCAAAACATATTTTTTTTTTATATATATTTGTTTGAGGTATTGGATTATGCTTAAAGAAAATAAGTGTACAATTTCCTAAGTAATAATAAAATTTAAGAACTTTATGATATACGTAAGTAAGTAATGTTTATTTGAAATCAGATTAATTTAACTTTAAATTTGCTAATTTTACTCAAATAATGTGTTACAAATATATATTTTATTTTTGGAAAATATTTAAAGCCGATAATTTTGATTTGTTTACAAATTTCTTAAAATTAAAAAAATGGCTGCTTTTAAGAAAATTTTCTGAAATCTGCAATTTTACTTTCCAGTCTATATAATTTCTATTTTCTATTTGAAATACACCAGTGGAGGTACCTACATTAAACTGTATGAGGAACGGTTTTAATTTTTAAAAATTCATTTAAATCCTTAGGTATCGAAAATTTATACAAAATTAGTGTAGGTACCTAATATATTTTAAGGATGGCATGGCGACAAAAGTGATGAACCAGCGAGATGTCGACAGTTGAAGAATTTTGTGTTTCTTTTGCAAGTCATGTTCGCCATTACAAAACTCGTGGCTTCTTCAACATGAAACTAAACATAAACAGTTTTCTATAAACTTTGTCAGATATAAAAACAAGAATATGAATTGACAGAGAGAGGATTTCACATGTGCTTACCTCTTTTTTTGCCATGCAGATACTGCTGCAATGACACATGCGCTTTAAAGAGGCGATGTATGTTTCCTTGTGATATGGTACCTACAAATAAAAAGAGATGTAACTCGCACTCATTTACAGACAGACTAAACAATTATATCTACATTTTTAGACATTTTACTTTTTACAAACATAAAAAATTATTCATGAAAAAAGAAGAAAAACTGCATACAGTTTAATATATAATCAGCAACTTTTAACTCTTTTAAGATCTAAAAATAAATTAAATAAAAGAAAGATAACTTTTCATCTTATGTTAACCAATGAAAAAATCTGGTGAAATCCATAAAAAGGTGTCATTTAAGAAAATATGAAAATAATCAAATTGTTTAATTATGAAAAATATTATTTTTGACAAATAATGATTTTTGACATAAATCCTTTTAAGTTTTTGTTTAAATTTATTCGAAAAATCTATTAAGTTTTAAATCTTGTAAAATTCTATATTAACTTCAGCCTTTTAGGTGATATTGTTATTAAATGAAATTTATATTTACTAAACAGAAGTGCAAAAGCTTAATACAAATTATTTAACAAAACTATTTTAAAAAGAATTTTGATTTTGGCATGTGTATAAACGTGCTGATTTTTTTAAAGTACGAGTGACCATACACATCATCAGAAAATAAAAGTAATGAGTAATTTACTATTGTAAATTTAAAGTCAAAATTTCTAAAATTTAATAAAACATTAGATTGCAGAGAATATTTTCCTGAATTTTTAAGTTTACTGAGAAATTAAAAATTAGGTAAAAAATGTGCCAATGTCATTTTCTTCAATGATATTCTACATATAAAATCTCCGTAGAATAATATATAATCTGTCAACTTTTTAGCTATCTCATGAAGGTCCCTCAGGGGTATGCCGAAGGGCAGAGTCTCGTCTTAGGAAACTGACTCCAATTTTACGTGGTCTATACGGAATTTTTGCCCAAGCAAACGGGCTCGGATACACCACTTTAAAACTCGGCCTATGCCACATCTTGCTGTGTAGAGCAGCGGGTAAATAAAGTTTCCTCACCATTTTCCTTCCATACTTCCCGTTTCACTTACCTTTTCAGGGCAGATCATACTTTTTCATATAAAAAAAAACAGGATTAAGTTGCCATTGTTGTTTGACTTGATATTTCTTTCTCAAGATCGACAATATTTTGTAATCAAATAAAACTTCAAATTTTTAAAGAAATTGCAATTAAAAAAGATAAATCATTTGAAAGCGGATGGTGCGTATTATTTTCTAAACAGAACAAAGGAATTGCCGGAAACGGTGTAAAAGAAGAATTTGTTCCTTGCTGAAAAATAATCTGGATGCATGCAATATGTCACAACACTGTCTCGTAGTTTCAATATTTTTTGAATTTTAATCATAATTATTAAGAATAATTTAAGAAAAAACATATTGGGTTCAATTAGATATTTTCTAATATCAAACTGGTTTGAAAATAAGAAATAAAAATAAATTTAAATTTAAATTAATATAAATAAATCGATAGATAGCAAAATGCAGAAATCAGTTCAACATTTTTTTAAACTAAAGTAAGTTTTCTACATTTCTATTTCACTAAATATTTTTAAATTTCTATCTTTACTGTGAGTCAGACTTCAATGAATTACTTTTATTTTCAGTTTCTTCATTTAGCCTTATTATAATCTGAAACTCGCATGAATTTTTAAAATAATTTTTTTAATATTCCAAAACTGTATTAAAAACTTGTCCCCG
Source organism: Acanthosepion pharaonis (assembly GCA_903632075.3). Taxonomy (NCBI): domain Eukaryota; kingdom Metazoa; phylum Mollusca; class Cephalopoda; order Sepiida; family Sepiidae; genus Acanthosepion; species Acanthosepion pharaonis. Next base: position 11,465 of record CAHIKZ030004632.1, on the reverse strand, counting down.
ACAAAAGTATGGATGTACAGCTTTGAAATAATGTCACGTGAGGTAGAGTTGTTTCCCTTGATAGAAACCTAATGTTTTACTTCAGAAATTGCTTTGCATTCGTTCACTTAACAACAAAAATGATAAAAAAATACTTTAGTCTTTCTTCTTAATAATAACATTAACATTTAGAAAAACATTGTTTCATTACGTTCAAAGCCTTTTTTCATCAGGTTATGCTCTTTCTTAGCGATTTAATGTAGATATAGGTACCTCCACTTTTTCTCTAAAAACAGTTTTAGCATCAAAATGTGTGTTGTTATTATTAAAAGCAAAGATCAAAGTATTTTTATTACATTCTTAAAAATGTTTACTCCTTTCTACAACATTTGGAATTCAGATTAAAAATCTCATTTTGGGATGGGGGTGTCGTCAGCAGTTGACATAATATTTACAATTAGTGTTTTAGTAAATAGTAATTAGAACTAAAATAAAAGTTTGAAAATGATTTTTCATGTTGAAACATTTATTTTAAACCTTAGCTATCACGTTTTTAGTGGATGTTCCTATGAAAAAGCCATGATTTTAGCCTCTGTCAACTATGTAATTCTCTGTATTTAAAAAATCCTTAAAAATAAATATTTTTCTGAAAATTTATTTGTGGAATATTATATGATTTGAAACAAATATTACATTTAGTGCCAAATATTGCAGAAATGCACTTTTTAACAAATAGGTGTTTAAGACATTGACAGTTTGGTAACATAGCTGGAAGTTTATCTAATTTTTTCAGCAGGTTACATATCAGTAAATATTACTTCAGGAATATAATATGTTTGCATTTTTTATTTAATTTTTAACTACCCAGCATGTTAAAAATTTAGAAAAAATATTTTTGATAATGTAATATTGTATTGAATTTAAGTCATGTGATTTAAATTTACAGTAGTTATCACTCTTATTTTCTGATAATGCTGTGTACAGTCATCCAAGTTTACAAAATCAGCAGGTTTGCACACACACACAAAAAAATCAAAATTCTTTGTAAAATATTGAGGGTTTTGGAATTGTACTAATGTAGTGAACTACTCCAGAAGGCAAAGAGGCTCAGGGTTAAATCAAGGATAAATTAATTTACCTCCAGCACAAGATTCGAATGTGCCTCACATGTAAACTGTCCACAGGAGAAAGAAATGGTGGCTTCTCTGATTACACATTTAACATAGCTAGATCTCCTAACTGAATTTAATGAAAAAAAATATTGTTTTATAGAAAATCTTTGTAAATTTTTTTTTTTTTTTTTTGCTTGAAAATTTTCTGAGAAATTAAATTTTTATCCGTTAAAAGAAGAATTTTTGGAACATAAATCATTTTTTGTTTTCAAACTACAACTCATTTCCCCAAAATTCACCTCTGCCCAATGGCTATGAGTAACCCTAAACCTGGCTTCATTTGATGGTCAGGTGTGAAATATGAGTGTAACATATATCTGGCAAAACAGCATACATACTTTTGAATTCAAAGTTTTCCTTTTCTTAGTCTAGAATTCAGCTTGCTGATTTTGTTTTTCTGTTCCATTCTCCATTCCAACACTAACACAGCCATATCCACGAATACAAACTGTATGTCAGATTAGAACTGTAATTGATCACACATATTTCTATTTATTTAACAAGTAGTATAATGGCACATACTTTATGATTTTACAATTAGCTTTAAGAAATTATTAGTCAATGCATTTTTTATAAACTTATTTCATAAATCTATATAATGTGTTTTCTTACTGCAGTACTCATTATATTTTTTTATTTTCAGTTTCCATCTTTGAGAGGATCTGAGAAAACTTTCATGAGAGAGAAGGCATTCTCACACTGTGAAATTTGTGGATTGGCAGTTAAGTCCACACAGAAGAGATATAAAAGAACACACATTAGATATAAACGACTTTGTATGAAATCTGTTAGATTTTTAATGAATTTAAATCGGAAAATGAACAAGAAAATTCAGACAGGTGAGAGAGTTTTCCACTGTGAAATCTGTGGATTAAGATTTTACTTTAAATCATCTCTCAAAAAACATATGTTAACACACACTGGTGAGAAACAATTAACACCTATGGAAGAGAAACTTTTACACTGTGAAATTTGTGGATTGAAATTTTTACACAATTCAAAACTCAAAAGACACATGCTAACACACACTGGAGAGAAACACTTCCACTGTGAAATCTGTGGATATAAGTTCTCCCTAAATTCACACCTCAAAACACATATGTTAACACACACTGGAGAGAAACGATTCCACTGTAAAATCTGTGGATTGAAATTTTCCCTGAATGGAAATCTCAAAAATCATATGTTAACACACACTGGAGAGAAACGTTTCCATTGTGAAATTTGTGGATATCAGTTTTACCAAAATTCTACTCTCAAAACACACATGTTAACACACACTGGAGAGAAACCATTCCACTGTGAAATCTGTGGATATAAGTGTTCCAAAAATTCAAATCTCAAAAAACACATATTAACACACACTGGAGGGAAATCATTCCACTGTGAAATCTGTGGATATGAGTTTTCCAACAATTCAAATCTCAAAGCACATATATTAACACACACTGGAGAGAAACCATTCCACTGTGAAATCTGTGGATATAAGTGTTCTGTAAATTCAAATCTCAAAAAGCACTTGTTAACACACACTGGAGAGAAACGATTCCACTGTGAAATTTGTGGATATAAGTGCTCCCACAATTCTAATCTCAAAACACACATGTTAACACACACTGGAGAGAAACGTTTCCATTGTGAAATTTGTGGATATAAGTGCTCCCACAATTCTACTTTCAAAAGACACATGTTAACACACACTGGAGAGAAACGTTTCCACTGTGAAATTTGTGAATATAAGTGCTCCCAGAATTCTACTCTCAAAACACACATGTTAACACACACTGGAGAGAAACCATTCCACTGTGAAATTTGTGGATATAAGTGTTCCCAAAATTCAAATCTCAAAAAACATTTTTGACACACTGGAGAGAAACGTTTTCACTGTGAAATTTGTGGATATAAGTGCTCCCACAATTCTAATCTCAAAACACACATGTTAACACACACTTTTTAAAACAATATCAAATTCAAATGTTTGAAAATTTTTGCTCCCAATTTACAGAATGCATTTTTATTCCAGATATATTAATGAAAATTTTAATGTTTATTTTATCTAATACAAAATATGGATCAGAATAGACAAAATCTGATTCAGGTCAAAATACATTATCAATTGTTCAACTGAGAGCTATACCAACAATACAAATCTTTAGTTTTACAATTTAGAAAATATTTTAGACTTTTGACAAATGGACAGAATCTGATACCATTAAAATGTATTGAGATCCCTTTTCATTTTTCTTGGTAATTCATTTGTTGAAAATGTCAATGGACAAATTAAAATGTATTGTATTCATCTATTTTGAATAAATATATCTGAAATATATCTGTTATATATGTGTGTGTGTGTGTATATATATACACAGTGCAAAAGACAAATTGTCTTAATTTATCTAAATGAAAATAATACTGACATCCTTTTTTTAATTATAACCAGAATCTACAGAATGTGATGAAAGCAGTAGAAACTGATGGCACAATGTGATTTCATCTCTGGGGGAACTTCTATGGAACAGAAGGACTGTCATCAACATCCCAGTAAAAGCTAGCAATAACAATACACTTAGAAGCATGAAACCAAAAAAGGTGAAGGTGCAATAATACAATATGAATTATATCTCTTGGACTTTTGAGCTGCTTATATAGCACACTGTCTGTTTGTTGACCATTGTATATAAATTATCTTTATATAGACAAGTCCCAAATTTTGAATTTACTACCCATATGGCTTTCTTTTAATGACACAAATTTATAAAAAATTCTTTTTAATTTGATGCAAACATTGATAGATTTTTTTTTTTTTTTTTAATTTCAATATGGTAAATACAAATGTTTGAAGTTTTTGCTCCATTTCTGAAGTTTAGCTTTCTCTAATCACATTTTTATTATAGTATATATTAATGTAAAATATTTAATGTTTATTTTATCTACTACAAATACTTAATGCATATACAAATGCTTAGATACAGAGCATTGGCAGAATTACATTACTTGGATAATACCATACAGACACATCATAGTGCAGCAGGCAGAAGTGAGCTTTTTAGATGATTTAGTGTACATTACTTCTGATATGTTGCACAGGAGCATCCATTAGAAGTCTACCATCATGCTAGTGTTTCATTTTTCTTGGTAGTTTCATTTGTTGCAACCTGTCTCTATGCTATCAATGGTCCTCACTCTTCTGATGTTTGGAGAGAAGGTAAGGTAGGAGTGGAGAAAATGGATTTTGACTTCAACATTCCTAACAAGTCTGTAACAAAAATAATACTCCACAACCATCAACCTGTAAATCTGATTTTGCTTCTATGTTCCTATTAATATTTTAGAAATTACGTTCAGTAATAAAATTGAATTTTTTGAATTTGGAACAATTTTATTAATATTATCTCAATAATTCATCTTTTGTTATGAAAACACTTCAACGATTGCCTCGTCAGTGATGTTATGAGGAATTTCTTTTACATTTTTGTTCACCTTCCCTATGTTCCTAGGAAATCATATTTTGAGAAACTACTGTTGATCTTGAAATTAAAATTGAATTTTTCCTCAGAAGACAATACAAAAGAGAATACAATTTTTTTTTCAACTTAGGACTTATCTCAATGAACGGTTTGACATAACAGGTCAGTAATGACCAGAAAAGTTTCCTTTCTTATGAAGTGTTGCCTAAAAAAAACATTTTTTAAAAATCAAACATTCGTTGGTCATTGGAATTACAATCAGAAACGTTTCTTGCTTTCTTTTCCCATCACCATTTCTTCTTTCCATTTCCAATCCTTGCCTGTCAGGAAATAAAACAGGAACTAGGAACATCAAGATCATGCTTGTTGAAAAGATATTAAAAAATAAGAACCTCCCCTCAAACAGGTCATCCCTCTACAAATGGACTTTTTTTCAAGTTTTTCTGATCTTCACCTCAACGCTCACCAATTTTGACTCCATGGAACAATCAATCAATAGCCATTTTGAGGTTTTTTCTGCAGATTTTCAGAGAGAGCCCCTGATGACCTTTTTTTTTGTCCCCTGGCTCCAAGCCCAAGAGCACTGCATACAGATCTTCCTGCAAAACCAAAACTGCATCACTATTCTTAAACCTGTGTGCATTGGACCTCCCTTATCCATGCAAGCCTGGTGTAAAAAATTTTTACATTCTTTCCTGAAAATCACGTCAAAACAAATGGACTCATTAATAGTAACTGCCACTGCAAGATTCTTGAAATGTATCATGCAGTGTCAAATCTGGGATTATTCAATCATTAAAGACCAATCCACGTCATTTTTTTTCTTTTGGCTGTCAGCAGTCAAGACAATCTGGTCTATTTCATCTGTCAAAAAATGTAATTTGTTTTAAATAAACAGCATTCTCATCTTTTTTTTTTGCATCTTCAGCTTCCACCCTGTGTAAAGACCCATATTCCACCAAGCACGCAACAAATGAACAGTTTGACATAACAGGCCAATAATGGCCACAAAAGAGAATAGACAGCATTCTCATCTTTTGTTTCATCTCCTCCATGAAAAAAAAAATTCTCAATGAACAGTTTGAAAATGGCCATTTCTTTCCTATATATATATATATATATATATATATATAATGCAAATCAGTTTTTAATTTTTATGTGTAACTTTGGAGAAATTAAGGGAGCGAAAATGAGTGCATTCAGCCATTACATTGAGGCAGGTGTTGATTCCACTTTATATTGGAATGAATGCAAAATAATTTCCCCTTCCCAATTCATAGTCAAAAAAACACAAAAGCATATTTGGATTTTTTTTCCTATACAATAAAATAGTCTGGTTCTCAGTTACATTTGACTCAGTCCTGGTTTGTCTTGAAGTCTGAAAGTTATGTTTGCTTCTCTGACTTTGCTGTTGTATGTCAATCCCAATTTTTATTTTGTGAACTTTTTGCCATATTGTTGTTGCTTTGCCTTATTACAGTCAATATGCCTTGCAAATGTTGTTTGCTTGCTTTATATAATTTTTTTTGCCTTGTTCTTTTTCCTACTTGTTGTTTATTGCAATCTTTGTCAATTCTGTTTATTGAGCAGTTCTGCCATTTATTTATTTACATTTAACCATGGTCACTTACTCAACAAATAGAATTTAAAAATCAAATGATTCTTTGGTCTTTTCTCTTAATAATAACAAAATTTTGACAGTAAAACTTTCTTTTTATTGCATTTGGGTCATTTTTTCATCAGTCTTCTTGTAACAAATCAGTGGAGGTACCTATGCTAAAAGATTGAAAATTTTCTTATCAGTTAAAATCCCAATTGATGTAATTGATTATTTTCAGATTAAAAGATCAGTAACAGTTTTTAGACACTGTTGATGTGATGAGAATATTTTATTCAATAATCTTATTATTTTGGTGGTAGAAACTCTCTACAATCAACATTTTGTTTTTATTTGGGTTTGTGCAATATTTTGTACACATGCAATAGACTCACTTCCATTTTATTTGATAACCTATTTTAGTGCTAATTAGGTTGTAACTGAAAAGATTGTTGTGAGCACACCTGATTAATTAGTCTCAAATATCTAAGTGGCTCCAAAGAGATTACTTAAATATTTGAAAGGAAAGTTTGCCTAATCTGATTTACTTTTAACAAGAAACCAAAGTCAACACATCCAATTTATTAAGAAAACTTTTTTGCCATAATTCTTACATCATAGTTTTGTCACTGAACTGATTTGTGTTGAATTTTTGTATTTAATTTTAAATTTATTGATTCAATTTAAAGAAACACAACTTTTGTTTTGTCAATGTAAAAACATTGTCATAATTCTCAAAAATACTTTTTTAATTGAATTGTAAGTGTAAAATACTATTTTTGTAATTAAATTAAATCTTTTTCACAATTTAAGTCATATGGCCTGATTTGTATGCCACACCCAAAATCTTTAGCCCTGCAGTTTTTACACAGCAATTTATTAAAAAAACTTAGGGACCACTAAATTTCCTGTGGATGCCCCGAAATCACCACATATACGCCCTGAAGACTATAACATTAAAGACAATTTGGCACCACTTACCCCATCTTTATTGTTATCCATCTAGCCTTCTTTAGGTGTCGGTTGATTTTAGTGCTATTTGTTTTTTGTTTTATGATGTTACACAAAAGATTGTTGGGAGCATCCCTGATTAATTAGTCCTATATGTTTAAGAGGATTCAAGGGAGATTACTTAAATCTTTTAAAGGAAAGTTTCTCTGATCTGACTTGTTTTTTTTTTTTTTGAGAAAACAAAGTCAACACATCTGGTTTATTAAAAAACTTTGTTGCCATAATTCTCACAAAATATAGTTTCTTCATTGAACTGTTTTTGTATTGAATTTTTGTATGTAACTTAAAAAAAGTTTTGTTTGGTCAATTTATGAAAATTAAAAAAAAAACTCATATTTCTCAAAAAAATAAAGTTTCCTAATTGAACTGTATTTTCTTTTAAATTTATTGATTCAACTTAAAAAAAATAACTTGTTTTGTCAATGTAAAAACTTCACTTAATTTTAATTAGTACCACATATCTAAGTGGATTCAAGGGAGATTACTTAAATTTTTAAAGGAAAATTCACCTGATCTGATTTGCTTTTTATAAGAAACCTATGTCGATACATAAGATTTAATAAAAAAACATATAATTTAATAAAACCTTATAATATTAAAATGTTATTTTTTTATATTCACTTATTGTCAAAATGAATATAATATCTGAATTTACATGATAATTTCTTTGTACATTTCAAGGAGATTTGACCCCTTTGTTAGGAAAGGCGTGAACAAATAGACATTTACTATAATATTGAAGATATGTCAGTTGATTTCCGACGCAGGACTCCAGTTTATGCCTTTATCCTTCATAGGATTTTGTGTTATATTAGTAATTTCCCTTGATATTAACTATTGAACTAGGAGCATTAAGTTCTTTAGTTCCATACGAACCCCTGGCCTTTTCTGTGCTTCCCTTGATGCAATAAACATGTGTTATATTACCTAGTAATCTCCCTTGATATTAAATCTCGAACCAGAACCAGAAATCTTTAGTTCAATACGAACCCCTAGCCTTTTTCTATGCTATCCATGCAATAAACATATTCGCTTGTCGCCTTTGTCTCATGTCTAGGCTGAATCCAGGCAGAAAACTAAATATAAGCTACAACCTGTAGTATAAAATTTCGGATCTGATTTGTGACTATTTAAGAAGTATTGCTTGTCTGATAAGCGGAAGGGTCTCAGGAGTTACGAAAAAGACGTCGATTGGTTCTGAGAGCTGAACTAAGAAAAATTAAGTCGACGACGAAAAAGAAGTAAGAGAAGAAAAAGAAATGAAAGGAGAAATTTATCCTAATTTAGACGTTAATAAAACCAATAATAACTACATTCACTCTCTCCACCTCGAATTTAGACGACTGAGAAGAAGGAAAATAATTCCTGAGCCTATATGAAATTGTTTTGGGCCACTGAAAACCTTACCTTCCCGGAAATTATCCGATCAGCCGAGAAGAATAAAAGAATTAGCGAGGTTATATGAAATTCTTTTTTCTATAAAATGAAGAGAAAAATTAAATTACGAGAAGAGTGTTTGAAGTCATGAGAAATGTTTCTTTTCAGTTACCCTTGACCAGCGCCAGTGTAGAATTATATTATTGGCCTCTAACCATGAAAGCAAAGTATTTCAAAGTATCGCTCTTCGTCTACTTTTGAAGGTATGCAAGCCATATACTTTCAGTGACCAATGAACTTGCTTAATATTGTCTTAAACATTTTGGAATATTATTTTGTGTCAGATCGTTTACTTTGATGTATGAATATTTTCTCTTCAGGACAATACCTTAAAAGTACAAACATTAAGAATTCTTATTTATTTTCCTTAAACGGACAACTGACATTACGTCAGCGTGTAAATTCGTGAATAAATACCTTATCTTGTTTTGTCAAATTAACCCGTCTGCTTTGTAGTCATTAACATTCTTCATGAATCTTCTTGTCGTGAGTAATTCAACTGTACATTTTAACCCGTAAATCTCACGCCACAATGTTTAAAAATAAAATAAACAAAATGTTGAAAGTTACTACTGAACCTGCTATGTTTTGAACAACATCAAATGTAGTGGAATCAATCAAATTCTCCCAACATCGATGCAACTTGTCATTCTCTGTAAAGCTTATGTCAGTGAGGAAGCAAACTGATTATATTCTATAAGCGGGAGAAGAAAGTTTGATGATAAAACACAATCCAATAATAACTTTTCAGAAGTTCAGGGAACAATTGGAACCGTAAGTAGAGTTCAGAATTGCACGGTTCTGTTTGCAAAAATATACTCAGATAGGTGTTGGTAAGATGCCGATTACAGGCAAAATATGTCAATTATGGGATACTCAAGAAACTAAAGCGCGTCAAATTCAACAAATTATTACAGGAAACAGACGCCCAGATTTGCGAAAACAGCTACTGAAAAAAAAAAATGAGACATTCACACACCAAGAAGCCCTTGTAGTGGAGCCACTTAAGGAGGTGCGTTATAATGTAATTAAACCCAATATATATTTTTTAGTACTCTTTTCTAGTTTTTTCTCTTTTTTCACTTTTCTTTCCTTGTTTCTTTGGGCAGTGGGATTTATGGTGTGGGCTGCATGACACGGTTAGGGGACTCGGTGATTCCCCTAACCGTGTCATACGCCCCACACCAGTTTTAGGTGAATGTCAATAAATGCAAGGGATCGAAGCAGCCGAATACAGCAGACAATGTTACTTTATGATAACTGAATTTTTGGTGATTATCTTACTTAGGTTCCATCATCCAATAACAATGGAAAATGATGCATTTATTGTGATTGTCACAATCAAAGTGTAGTATCTCTTCACATCAGCTTAATCTGATTTTCTTTCTCTCTCTCTCTCCTCTTCTAACGTCCCACTTTCTTTCAGCTGATAGGTCTTATCACTAAGATGAAAATGTAGTATCTGTTCTCATCAGCTTAATCTGATTATCTCTCTCCACCTCTTATCTACCCTTCATTCTCTCATCTTCTAGGCCTTTTGACAAAGATCAAAGTGTAGTATCTGTTCTTATCAGCTTAATCTGATTCTCTCCATTCAATTCATTCTTTCTTTCATCTTCTAGGCCTTTTCACTAAGATCAAAGCGTTTCTTTGGTCTTTCCTCTTAATAATAACAAAATTTTGTCTATAAAACTTTGTTTTTTTAGCATTTGGGCCATTCTTTCATCAGTCTTCTAATCTTGTAACAAATCAGTGGCAGTACCTATGCTAAAGATTGAAAATTTTCTCATCAATTAAAATCCCAGTTGATTATTTTCAGATTAAAAGATGTTAGTAACAGTATTTAGACTGTTGATGTGATGAGAATATTCATGAGAATATTTTATTCAATACACTTATCATTTTGGTGCTAGGAACGCTCTACAATCACCATTTTGTTTGTATTTGGATTCGTGCAATGTTTTGTACACATGCAATAGACTCACCTCTGTTTTATTTTATAACTGATTTTAGTGCTATTTAGATTATGATACAAAAGATTGTTGGGAGCATCACTGATTAATTAGTCCCAAATGTCGAAGTGGATTCATGGGTAATTACTTAAATCTTTGAAAGGAAAGTTTGCCTAATCTGATTTACTTTTAATTAGAAACCAAAGTCAATACATCCAATTTATTAAGAAAACGTTTTTGCCATAATTCTTGCGAAATATAGTTTTGTCATTTAACTGTTTTGTGTTGAATTTTTAAATTTATTGATTCTATTTAAAGAAACACAACTTTTGTTTTGTCAATGTAAAAAGATTGTCATAATTCTCAAAAATACTTTTTTTAATTGAATTGTGAGTAAATGTGAAATACTCTTTTTCATAATTCAATTATTAAATGTAATATAAAGCTTTTGTCAATTTAAGTGATTTAGTCTGATTTGTACCCCACCCCCTCGAAATCTCTAGCCCTCCAGTTTTTACACAGCAATTTATTAAAAAAAAAAACTTAGGAACCACTGAATTTCCTGTGGATGCACCGAAATCACCACCTATGCTCCCCGAAGACTATAGCATTAAAGACAATTTGGCACCCCTTACCCCATCTTTATTGTTATCCCTCTAGCCTTCTTTAGGTGTCTGTTGATTTTAGTGCTATTTATGTTGTTACACAAAAGATTGTTGGGAGCATCCCTGATTAATAAGTCCTATATGTTTAAGAGGATTCAACGGAGATTACTTAAATCTTTTAATGGAAAGTTTGCCTAATCTGATTTGTTTTTGAGAAAACAAAAGTTAACACATCTGTTTTATTA
>CAHIKZ030004631.1:1792500-1944020 GCA_903632075.3 Acanthosepion pharaonis | reverse complement strand
TTAAAGCCAAGGAAGGGTAAAAATATTTTAAGTCAAGTGATAGCGATTGCTGTATGAGTCCTACAATTTTTGAATCCAGCACGGGCAACGCTGCTAGTATAATATATAAAATCCAGACACTGGTCTGGAAATTTGACATTTTCTTGTTAGTTTCACCACTCTGCAATTCTGTGCTGACTTAGGACAACTTGGAAAAGGGTGTCATACCCTAACACAAGGTAGGAAAGATTTTGTACACAAGCGAGTTTAAAGGCGGCTTTCCATATATAATTAAATGTTGCTTCAACAGTTGATTGAGGAAAATTGGGAGATCCATTTTGATTAATTAAATATCACCTGAAACTGGAACAATGACAACAGGTCACACGGTTGACAATTAATACAGACAAAACTTGAGTCTCACTGCCAGGAACTTTCTCAATTCTGGACTTATCTTTAAGTTATAGCTTAGGGCAACGATTCGCAACATAGGTTGCATGTCCCACCAGTGGGGCATCCATAATATTTTGATGGGACATGTGTAGGATATGCACCCTTCGGCTTGCTATACCAGCGTGAACTCGAATTTAATTTTGCATTATTATTTCATGATTAAAATGATCAAAATATAATTCAAATATTTTATATTTCTGTTTTTCAGTTCTCTATTTTATGTTTTGAAACTATATATATATATATATATATTTAACTGTCTTTTTGTTTTTGTTTTTTAAATTTTTCTCTTTCATAGATGCCATTGTCTTTGGAGGCTTGTTTAGATGCCAAGTTAATAGCCTTTTAAGTTTCCTTCATGGGAATTGCAGTAAAATTTTGAATATGTAAGAATTAAATATTACAGGAGGTACCAAGAGTTTAGAAATACCAAAGTAGGGCATAGCCCAAAATTGGTTTAGGAACCACTGATGAATATAAAATCTTTATTGGAACATTTCCATCTACGAATCCTTCGCAAAACAGGGAGGTCAGTGTCGATCCTTCCCGCAAAACGGCAGGACCCGGTATATATATATATATATATATATCCATTTTCGATCCTTCATATTTAAACCATATATTTAAACAATATAAAGGTGGTGTAATGGATAGTGGCTTGGATTGGAGGAATCAAGAGCCGAGTTCAAATTCCAGTCGAATCCATTACATCTACTAATGTGCTAACACCCTTGGAAAGGTATGAATTGTCTTCTCCTCCAGCTATGGGGTAAAATAGCCGGACAGACTGGGCTCTATAGCCTTGATGGCAACTGGTCTAGGAGAAGGACAACTCTGAATTCAAAACCTGTGGAGGGTTGTTTGGGAACCTTGTGGCACCCTAGTGCACCAGGTCTCTGAATCTGCCCTCAAAAGTGTGGATGGTCCTGCACAACCATCACCACTATAATCAAATCTCATGTGCCACTGTCGGGCTGTCGGTTTCTGGAAATTGATCTGTTGATCATACGTCAATGCGACAGGAGAATCAATTTTTATAAAAGATATAAGCAAAGATATAAACGCATCATTAAAGAAACAGAAAAAGAAAATTGAAAAAAAAATGAAAGAAAAAATGAATAGATGAAATTAGAATATCGTCCGAAGAAAGAACTAATTTTAAAAAAAAAGAAATGAAAATGTTCATGGTAATTCTGATTCATATGAGTTTTTGTTCATGACAAAAAAAGATTTAGTGATCTAAAAGACATTTTAAAATTTATCAGTCACTCCTTTCCTTTGGTTTTATACAATACAAACAACATATGAATACCGAAAAAGTCATTGGTTTTTTGTTCTGAAATTGACCAGGGAAGGTGGTAACAGAAAAGTTTATACCCCACCACCACCACTAGTTCTCCAGCTGCCTTATGAAAAATTCTTACTGGAACAGGGAAAATAATTCAAGACAAAGGAAAAACATTTACCCCACCAGCTTCTGTTTAGTCCCCACCCCTTCAACAAAAATGGTCCAGCCAAAGTTGTTTTTCTGCCCTGGTAAAAAATCCATTCAATGTGGCTGACAAGAGTCTAAACATCTCCTTATTTAGGGTAACCATGGGAGCAAGCAATTTATTAATGTGTTTTGTTTATATAGAGAGAAAGAAGGAATGATTAAGAGAGAGAGAGGAAAAGACTTGTTTGAAGAGAAAAAGAATCATTAAGAAAGAGAGGGAAAGCATTTGACATGAGTTTATTGTTTGGCTTCTACTATTTCTTCTTCTGTTGGTCCCCCAGACAAAAGTAAACAACAGTTCTCCTCCACAAGAGAAGAGAAAAGAATAAAAACTTGTTTGGTCCAGGACTGGCTTAGTTTGGCTTAGCAGTAATGGTAATGGCAGTGGTGGTCACAACTCGGTAGTGGGGGGCCGGAGGGGGTTTGGGTGGAAAAAGATTGAGAAGGGAGGTTAGATTAGAAACGTAATGCTACTCCACATCCTTTCTCTTGTTTATGTATGTTGTGAGAGAGTCTGAGAGGGGAGAGAGAGAGAGAGATGCTTAAATATGCACAGTTGTTGTTGTGCAAACCACTCATCATTACTAAGCGCCATAGCTGGTTGAATAAAATAAAAAGCAAAGAAGTATATGTGGAGGTGAAAAGAAAAGGTATTTTAAAGGCTTGAATGAAAAAGCAGGGATACTCAAAGGTGTGGGGAAGGGTGATGAGCAACAAGATCAGAGCCCAGACAAGAGAGTGAACGAAAGGCCAAAAAGAGGGTGGTACGATAAGATAGATGTTTACTGAGAAGTGTTCTATTGAAAGAAAAAAGAAAGGGAAAGAAAGAAGGAAAAGGTCCAAAAGAGGAAAAGAGAAAAGAAGAAGAAAAAGGAATTATAAAAAAAAAAAAGAAAATAGAGAAAAAAAGAGAAGGAATAAAAAAATGCTAAAACAAAAAGAAAGGTAGAAGGAATAGAAAACACTTGAGGAAGATAGAAAAGTGGATGAAATAACAGGGTGGGAGGGATATAGATAAGAAGGAAGTTATAAAGAAAAAGACAAACAGTGTTGGAAAAAAAAGGAAGTGAGAAATAAGATAGTTTTTGAAAAGATCGACAAAGAAAGAGATCCTTTCTAGAATGAACAGAAAGAAAAGAAAACAGAACCCACTTAGAAAGGAAAAAGTAACTTACAAAAATAAACAGGTAAAAATAAAATAAATTAAACAGCCATAATTGTGTTTTAATAAAAGTTAATAACTACCATATTTCTAACCTAGTACAAGGTTCATTGGACCACCTAGTGAGAATCAAAAACAAATACCTTAACACAAACCATTGCAATTAGGGTTTGATGTTTGTAATGTTTGAACAGGACCACAAGAGCAAAAAAGGAAGATTATGTTGCATCAAATGTCCAAATGGGAAAAGGTCTTTTTATCTTAAAAATCAGCATTTGAAATTCTGTCTTTTATTTGGAAGGAAACACTCGCCATGGGAATGGTTTAGAAATATGCAACTCACTCAGCCACAAAGCAGATGTTTTCTATCAAAACTGTCAACAATAAGAAAAAGAAGAAAAAATAGATTCTTTTTATTCCGAAACTGTCGAAATGACGTTAGTTTTCATTAAATAAATAAAGCATAAAATCAGTTTTTGAAAATCTGGTTTTACCTGGGCTTGAAATCATAACTGAGCTGGATCACCAGTCCTCAGTATGTTTATTATAATAGGTTTGAATGATATGAAAATATATATGTGGAGGAAATAAAACACCAAGACAAAAACAGAAAATGAGATAAGGAAAGGAAATGATAAAAATAAGATTATCACAGAGGAGAAGAGAAACAAAAGCTGGAAAATGAAGATTAAAAATGTAGAGTGAAAGAAGAAAAAGAAATCTGTGGTGGGGGTGTAGGCAAAGAAGATGATTTGAAAAGAAACGAAAAATAGGGCAATGATGAAGAAAAAGAAGAATGAATTAAGAAAGAATTGGGAAAAGAAGACTTAAAAGATAAAAGTAATTATTTTATAATATAGATTGAGTGAATTCAGAAAAAGAGAGAGAAAGAATGCAGAAAAATAAGAAGAAAAAACCAAGAGAGTAGGCATTCATAAATTAGAGAAAAAGATGGGATTCAGAAAGAGAATTGCAGAAAGTGAAGAGGAAAAAAGCAAAAAGAGAGATGTTATCAATTCTGATTAGTAGAAGAGTAAAAAAATCATAAAATAATAGTCAGCAAAATGAACATGAATCATTAGTAATGAAACTGATCCTCCACTAGGTGCCCCATATTTCTAGTAAACTAAACTATGCTTAGTAGAACAAATATGATAGAGGTGAATTACAAAGAAAGGAAGGATTGCAGAAAGAGAGAAAATAAAATAAAGAGATCACTGTCTTATAAAGAGAGGGAGAAATGAATTCAAGCGATAGGAAACGATTGAAGAAGTGGGGAAAAGAAAAAAGATGAGCCAAAAATTGCTGCTGCTGTTGCTGCTGTGGTTGGATAAGTGTCTGGCCTGCTATCTCTCTTTCACTGGACTGTTTGTGTTGGTCAATCAGCATCCAGACGAGGACAGATATCAAAGGGTCAGCTTTAGCTTTCTGAATCTGTGTTGTCTTAGCTGGAAATAGAAAAGGAAAAAAAAGAAATGGGATTTTATTAGGTTCCAAATATCTTTTTATTTATTCTCGTGACACAAAAGCAAGCCTGGAACTCGCATTAGCAAATATGAATTTTGTGTTGTTCATTATTATCATCACCTGATATGTGAAAAAGAGGTTTTATTTACATTTTTGGCTTATTTGTGTATCTGTTCTGTTTCTCAGCTACACTAAATAAGAAAGTGTACTGTCATTTTTAGATAAATTTTGCCACAGTGGCGTAGCTGGGGGGGGCAGACCGCTTCTGTGCCTGCCCTTTGGAGGGGGGTGACACAATCCTCCCCAACAAAAATTTTTTCAACAGGCTAAGGTGCCAAAAATAGTCTGAAAACAGTGGTGGAGACACAGGGTTTAGACTGGAATATGACCCCCAGAAAATTTAGGAACCCCCCCAGTTTTGTCCCCCCATCAAAAATTTCTAATAAATTGTGAGTAGGAAAAATAGCAATGTTTTCATCTTTTGATTCCGAACTGATTGTTTGTGGTATTTGATTTTGTCTTGCATCATACATCTAAACATTAACGTGCAGTCAGTAGAGTAAAAGTAGAGGTAGAGCATGTATGAAAATTGCTAACCATTCATATAAGGGTGAATCAGGGTCATTTGGGTGACATTTGAGCGGAGCCAATCTTTAGAGGGACTGTCGGTTCCTGGATACATAATGAAACGTATTTAAGATTCTTCTGACATAAAGATCAACATTCATTGATTTTTTTTTTTTTTCTAATTATTCGCGGATTGCCTTGATATCATTAATTACTTACCCATAATATCATGGCTCATCTCAACAATTCTCTTGACGACATTATTGACATTAAAGTTGTGACACCTTCCTCTCTGTTTCGCCCTGGGTATCCAGAACTACATCCACATCCTGTATATGATATATAATGGATATATCAGAACCAGGTTTTTTTTGAGGAATTAGAAATACTTAATTACTGGTATTCCGAAAAATAATGGTAGCACCTTTATCCCAGCAAGTTGAAATAATTAAGCCTCAACTTTAAACACTATGAAAGTGTAAAATGTAAAAGACAATAAAAATTCTATAATGTAATTTAAATATATATTGATATGCCACAAATGAGTCCAAATTTCAAACAAAGCTTCTTTTCCTGACATCTTGAAGAACAAACGATAATGAGGACACCCCACACCACAAGCGGTCAGTGTTCTGGGAATGATGAAAATCAAAAGTCCTCTGATCGGTGGTGGATTTGAGGAATGCCAACACAACTGTTATAATCCAATTCTGACCTGGGAGGTATTCTCCCACACACAATATCCCCCAATAACTGCCGTTTTTTTCGTAAAATGTTAAAAAAAAAATATATAAAAATTATTTTTAAAAAAATTTATGGTCTACAAGCTTTTTCTTGTCCTCTCTACAGGCAGTCCACTTCCCATCTCTTGTGGCTCTCATTGTTTTTTTTATCAACTCCCCATGTTCTTAGTGGCGTAACTAAAGGTGGTGAGGGCGAAAGGAGGTCATTTCGTTTTTGTCTGAAAAACTGGTGGAGACGCAGGATTTCACAGCAGAGGCATATCATTGGACAGAAATAATTTGAGACCCAGTTTGTCCCCCTGTAGAAATTTTCAATTGTCAAATTTGTCAGTAGGAAAAATAGCAATGTTTTCAGCCGCTTTCATATATATATATATATGCATATATATATATTACTAAATAAGATACATATGATATTTATCGGATATATGGTGCAATCGCATTTTAATAACAAATTCAAAGAAATATTCATACAAAGTGCAAAATTTCAATGATTTAATTTGTTGAGATACAATTTTCCATCGTCGAGCAAACAATTCAAATAGTATACATTAAACCCCAAATCGGAACTTTTGGGGTGAAAAGAATCTGAATCGAAAAAAATTTAGCTATTTTCCGATTCCAAAACGATTCTTTTAAATTTTAACTTAATTTTCCAATATTGGTACTAATGATAAATATTTATTGTTTTTAAATTATCACTAAAACTAAAATCATAACATCAAAATACGATGTAAATTTATTCTTACTTTGTATAAAGAAAACAAAAATAAACTTTGCACAAATTCAATGCAGTTGATTGACGACAATGTTCCCAAAAAAATGCTTTAAAATTAAATTGCATTTTTGTCAAGAAAATACTTTCAAACATCATTGATAATTAAAAATGGCACCAAAAAGGAGGAAAAATTGGACACTGAAAATTACATCAACTAGCCAGTCGAGACTGTCGGATCTGGGATTGAAAACGAGCTTTTTTAATTTCTAAATCCCAATTTAATTTAAAAGGATTATATTGAAGTTTCTCGGTTTTGTTTTGAAACATGAGACCCTCTTATGTAGCGATCTGGAATCATATTTTAAATAAATAAATATATTATATATATATATATATATATATATATATATATATATATATAATTCTTTGCAAATAGAAATAAGTGCAGAAAAAAGATAACTATTTATATATATATATATATATATATAAAAGACAATAAAAATTTATAATGTAATCATATAAAACTAATGCAAAAAAATTAATGATTTAAATAAACGAACACAAAAACAATTCAAAGAAATGGTTAAAACCAACACAGCTATAATGACAATATTCTCTACACATGACAATAACTGACGTTATTTTCAGTTTTATATAAATTTGTCGTTGTTAACATTGTTTTTTTGTTATTTTTAAATTCATTCTTTTATTGAAAGCATATTGACGAAACTTTCGTTTTCTGTTGCTACATATATATATATATATATATATATATATATATATATATATATATATATATATATATATACATAGCTTCAATAACAGCAATCAATTTATATGAATTATTCATAAATACAAAGTTCTTGTTTTTCTCTTAAATAATTCAATAATATACAAAACCCAACCCGTTATGAATGAAAATATTGTTTTATAAATTTCGTTGCATTAGTTCTTATTGTAAGCTATCTGTTCAAGAGACATCTTTCAGGTATGAATAGATGTTGTTCTTGTTTTTACCTCAGTACAAAGAGGACAACGAAACAGGGAATGTTGTACTGGAAAAATGCTATTGAAATGAGTTATTGCTTTGGAGTCATCATTAGTTACGTTCTGAAATTCATTTTAAATTTTGCTAAGTACATTGGACGAAACGTGTCAGCAACTATTACAGGTTTTTCTGTGTCATTATATATATATATATATATATATATATATATATTTCAATAATGGTGCAATCAATTTTACAAATTCGCCAATTATTCATACAAATAAAGTTTAATGATTTAATTGGCGAGAAACCCATCGTCGCAACAATTCAAATAATATACAAAAACCCTGAACCTGTATTTTCGAAAAAGTCCTGTTTTTATAAATTTCTGTTACAAGGTTCATTTTTTTGGTACAAGTTGTCTGAACAGACAGACATCTTCAGGTATGGAATAGATGTTGAACTGCTTTTTAAATTTAGTAAAAAACACCAAACGAAAATATATGTATAACGTATCCGAAAATGCTTTTGAAATGATTTATTGTTTTGGATGGATAAATTGCTGAGTTTGATTTTAAATTTTGCATTAATTTGTGCGTTCTTGTAATAAATATGGTAATAAGTGAATGTCTTTATATATAAATTTTATATATATATATATGAACTATATATATATAATTTTGTTTATATGGGACTTCTCGCAATTAAATCATTAACCTTTGTATTTGTTTTTGTATGAATAATTCATGAATATATATATATATATATATATATGTTTGCAAATACAAAATAATTTTAAAACAATAAAATGAGTTTAAAAAAGAGCTTGAGACGAATTTCTTTAAAGAAAATAGTAAATATACAGTAGAAGAAATAACAATAAAAATTTCTATAATGTAAGACTTTTTTTCACATAAAGTGTAAATTCAACTGAAGTCTGTATATTTTTAGTGGCTCTGCTTCCAGTGACCACTTAATTGCTTCCAACTTCATGATTCCAACTCCACAGCCCTGGTTGTAGGCATAAAATTGTGTTCAGAATATATTCATTTTAAAAAAATTGTGTTCAAAATATTTTATTTAAAGGCATAAAATTGTGTTCAAAATATATTTATTTAAAGGCATAAAATTGTGTTCAAAATATATTTATTTAAAGGCATAAAATTGTGTTCAAAATATATTTATTTAAAGGCATAAAATTGTGTTACCAAATACCAACCCACTTCAAAATACAAGAAGTGTCTGGGGATTTCTTACCTTGAATTTTTGTTGAGCACTAAAAGATAAATATTACTATTACGGTCATGAAAAGGAGATGAAATTTTTGTTGATGCATGTTTTGATGACCTGTCTGTATGACTTGCTTGTCTGATAGTGAGAATGTCACATGTTTGTGTGTATGTCTGTGTAGAGGAGAAAATTGTGGTCAACTCTCATTGGTTTAGACAGAGTGAATTAATGATAATTATTTTATTATAATAATTTTTTGACACTATAATTCATTTTTAATGGGAAAGAGCCAATGATGCATAAAAGATATCAGTTTCCTTCGTTGGAGTCAATTTCACAATGCCATATACATCCTTGTGAAAATTAATTGAAACAGCCGCTTTAGTTTCCTTTCTTTCACCAGACTGTCAGTTTTCGACCCACTGGAGTGACAGGGTGTCATCGATTTCTATTTTTCCCTCAAATTAGGTCATTTGCAGTGGTGTGCAGTAATATGGGTCTATTTTTGTTTATATTTTCTGTGATGTACACTTTGAGGTATTTACAAAAGCATTATATACACCTTTGTGAACATTAATTGAAACAACTGTTTTAGTTTCCTTTCTTTCACTATACTGTCAGTTTTAGACCCACTGGAATGATGGGGTCTTAATCGATTTCTATTTTTCCTCAGATTAGGTCATTTGCAATGGTGTGTAGTAATAAAAATCTATTTTTGGGGTGTTTGATGAAATTTGTTTGGCCTTGAAAAATATTGCGTCAGCTGTGATTGTACCAGATTTTTATCGCTCCCAGACACTATTGTCTTGACTGTTGATTAGTTGTCCTACAGCTATTGTCTGTGATGGAAGCATATAAAAATTGTAACACTTGCCCAAACACACTGGCAAGCCTTACCAGTGAGTGAATCAAAGTACTGTAGACTGGCCAATTGAGAATCTGGTCAGTCTGCAAGGAATGACTTTGTGGAATGGACCTATGAAGTACTATAGGATACAAATCCTATATTCCAACAAATGACTAAAAAAATACAAAGTAGATTTGCACACCCGCAAAATCGGATCAAAACGACCAAAAACAGATTTCAAATAAGGTGTGAATTTAATTTTCTGACCAATGAAAGGAGGCGATTTACAACCAAAAAAAAATCGAGGATAGGAGCCAGTGTGCCGGGGTGCCAAAAAAAAACTTGTTGCAAGTTCATGTCAACAATGCCAAATACAGAGTTTTGCAGCAGTCAGTCGCCAGTCATTCCTGGATGTCAGAGAAGGGAAAGCAAAATCGATTGGCAGACAAAAAAGAAGATTGACAGTAAAGCCTTCGGCGCCCTTGGCCATCACTGACTCAACCTCCTCAAAGAAAAGTGGAGGGGACCAGTAAGGAAGGAACAAAAGCAACAACAACAAATTTACAACTGACTCCAAAACAATTCAAGGTCGAAAAGACCCGTTCTGCTGGTTCAAGGACAGAAGGAGGAGGGGCATTTTTCCTTTTATCTTTATTCCTCATTCACGCTCTCTTTTTCAACTTAAATTGCTCGCCCCTTTTTCATTTTACAACTATACAAAAACAAAAGAAACAGACATTATTCTGCTACTCTGTTAAAAGACAGCGAACACAGACATTTTTATCAAAATCACAATTTTGCTTTAACGAACTAAAATAGTAATCTTTTTTACCCTATTCACAAGATAATAAATATACAATGTTCTATTTTTTATAAACGTTCCTTATCGTGTTGTTTCTTCTTGAGATTTGCTTTGTATTTTGTGGGCAGGGTATCCCGTATTAAATTCTCCTTTAATCCGGGTACGCTGAACCCCACTGTACTAACATGTACACTGGGTCATGTTTCATTAGAAAAATATGAAAAAAGAATAAATAATAACGGAATTATTTGTTTTGTTTCAATTTGCACAAGGGTGTAGGTGATCATAGCCCTCCACATTTTCCTGCATAATTAATTTGCACAAGGGTGTATACTCTTGTAGGATTCTTCATTATTCTTTATGGTGTAGTTTATTTTTCTTGCTCATGAATATTTGGTCGTAGTTTTTTTTTTCTTCTTAAGAAACCAGATGTAATAAAATATCCATATGGTGTTGATCTGACCAGATCTGGTTGGTACATCTGGAAAGTATCTTGGCTTTAGATAAAAGCTGGTTCGATTGTATTTCCTTATTTGTTCCATGATTGTTGCATTTGCTCTCATCAGGGGTATCCATTTTTGTGCTCATGTTGCTCTGTAAATGCCACAGGGTAGACTTGTGCAAATGCAATGGCCATGGGGCAGAAGCAGCATACACAGGACTGACAAAGGCAAACACGACAGTCATGGCTTGTAATTTTTTCATATATATATTTTTTTAATTTCATTTAATAAACAAGCCGAACATGACCTGACAGTTCAGTTGGGCATATTGTGCTGGCCCCACTTTACCTTGCGACTGACACGAATAAGAATACTACTTTATCAACATGTAATAAAGATATTTATTTAAACTTATGAACACAATGGTTAACATAAATACAATGTCCTCTTATATATATATATATATATATAGAGAGAGAGAGAGAATGTCAGTGGACTTACCCATCTGGTGTAGTGAAAAAGGGCTAGGTAACTTGTACCTTTTTAAAATCTTCGGCAACTGGTACCATAGACATAGGGCTTGGTAGCTTCTACCTTTTAAAACCCTCAGAAACTGATAGCATTAGCGGTGGAGAGAATTTCTTTTGTGTTACTTCAAAGCAGGTCCGGTCCCTTCTCTGCTGATAGCTTTTTTTCTGAACTTTTATTAACCAATGAGAGACTGCCTAACATGTGACCAATCTCTATATATTGGTGCAGATGAATTTTACAAACCTGACAGGTAAAGGGTTATTTATCAAGAAACAAACATCAAAGAACACTGCAGATAGACCCAAAACAAAAAAAAAATGGCTTTTGGAGCGAAACACTAAAAATTTTGTAGGCATCACAAAGTATGACCTTCCAAGCAGTTCCTGATGAACTGCCTCATGTATTTATTTCATTCATGACAACATATCTTTGTGAAACCAGTTTTTCCAATCTTTTTCGTATCAAAACAAATGTTCGGCATATGTGTCTTGCTTTCACGAATGAAGAATCCTGCATTTCAAATTTTAATTAAGAAGCATAGGTAGAAGTCTCCAAAAATTAAAATGATTTCATTTGACATTTTTTTTTTTTATTTTCTGAAAATTTGTGTTAATTATTCATAGAAGTTAATTAAATTTTAGATAGCAATTTGACCTGAAAATTCAAGTTTTTTTTTTCTCTTCTAGAGGGTATGATCTGGAATATTAAGATCTTAGGAGGCCCCATATAAGAAAAAGTTAAGAACTATTGGCATAATGTCTTTCACTTCTGGAGATAAATAATAGAAATATCTAAATTTAACGCCTTCAATCTTTATTTGAATTTTATAACATACTAGCCCAGACTTCGGCAGACTTTAAACTAACTCCTGTGGAAGACAGGGCCTTCAGCTTTTTGCCTTCGGTGTCTTGTGTACGTAAATGGTATAAGAATTTAGAAATAAATAATTCTATCTTTCTTTAACACCTTAATTCGGCATAATCTTTCTTTGTATACACAACTGATTTTCATAGTTTGTTTTACATTTATTTTGTGAGCAATTTTTATTTTCTTTTAAAATCATCATTCTTTATGATCCCTACACATTAAGTAACTCTTAAAAGACATTAGGGAACCCGAACTATGTAATATTTCGAATACGTCACAGTACGTGTACTAGGAAAAAAAACAAAAAACAAAACAGGTGAGCAATGTACCATTCACTGCTTAAGTTTTACTAATGGTTTAATTAAACGATTGCAATTGTGAGGAAAAGTGAAATTAAAGTTAAACCTCTAACAAAGAATTATCTTTTAAACCTTTCACTTTGTTCTATATTTAAATTCAACTTGAAATGAATTCATTTAATTTTTAATCGCATAGAGCTACAGCAATTACAACTTGTTACTTCAGGTTCTTTATGATTAACCAAGATTGAAAATTGGATAGACACACATACACTACACTTTTATTTATATAGATAATTTTTTTGCTTTGCTTATTAAAGCAAAATTAGTTCTAAAATCAGATCTTAATCATTTTCATATTTATATATAACTAGACTACCCGTGACATAATAAAAATAAATAATTTCCAAATCGGTGTTTTTCACTGCAAAAAGATACTAAAATTTCCCATACTAATTTTTAGTCACTCATTGAAGCAAGAAAAAAATTTAATCAAAATTTTCAAGTTTCTAAAACTGATTAAAAAATATAATTTAATAATAAAAAAAATTCTTTTGTCTTTCCTTTTAATAATGGTGTGAAGATGTTGAGGATAAAACTTTTTTTTTATTGAGTTTGAGGCATTTTTTTCATCATGCTATGTTTGTTTTTTTAATGAATCTTTGGAGAAATATTTAAATTTCAGTCTTTCAGCCTTCAGTTTTCTTCTTTTTTTTTCTCCCCCTCCTCCTTTGACTCTATCCTTCTTTGATTCTTTGACCCTCTCTCTGACCGACCATCTCTCTCTTTCCCTCTCTTTCTCTGACCTCTTTCTCTTTCTCTGACCTCTTTCCCCCCCCCTCTCTCTATTTCCCCCTCCCTCTCTCTATTCCCCCCTCTCTATTTCCCCTCCCCTCCCCTCTCCCCCTCCTCCCACTTCCCCTCCTCCCTCCTCCCCCTCCCTCTTCCCTCTTCCCCTCTCTCTTCCCCTCTCTCTCTTCCCACCCCTCTCTCTCTCTCTCTTCCCCTCTCTCTCTCTTCCCCTCTCTCTCTCTCTTCCCCTCTCTCTCTCTCTCTTCCCCTCTCTCTCTCTCTTCCCCTCTCTTTTCTCTCTTTTCTCTCTTTCCCCTCTCTCGCTCACATCTATCCCCCCTCTTTCATTAGCAATGCCATATTCATACAGGTCTTAGACAATCGTGACTCTCTATGGGGATTCCTTTTTTTTTTTTTTTTTTTTTTTTAATACTTTTGCCTTCTTTACAGTTTGGAGTTCAGCTTTTACACGATTGCTATCCAAAGTTATAGAGCCCCATTTACTTTGCTATTGAACACTTTGGAGGGAGGCAGATAAGGGATGGTTACATACCCTTTTCCAAGAGTAATTGTCTGAAAGTGAATGTCACATACAAGCCTGGTGTTTCCATTAGCCGATGTCAATCTCGACCCCAGGGACGTATTTAGTACCATCAACAGGTTGTTGCTGTTTATACAGATATGAATTAGGATTTTTTACCTTCTCCTTGTTAAAACAAAAATTTAATATCTGAAGTTTTCTATGTATGGTGGGGGGAGAGATGGGAAGAGATTCAGAGGAAGAGGGGGAGAAAGTCAAAGAAGAAGGAGAGAGAGGGGGGAAGATTCAAAGAGAGGGGGAGATAGATAAAAATAAACACAAAGCAGGAATTTTTTTTAACTTCTTTCTCACACGAATGGATTGTTTGTATTTTCAGAAATGCCTGTGTTTTGTCGAAACAATGTCAATTGACTCAACTAAACTCTAGCTGCCAGCCAGCCAATGGATTAAGTTAATCCCAGATTAAACCAAATCCACAAGGATTACTTATCTGAAAAGTTAAACTTTCTTCCAGAATATTATTAAATGTAATTTATCAGTTGTCTACTACTAATTTTAGCAGAGGCTGGATTAAATCATTTGCGTTTGTTCTACTGAGACTAGCCAAATAAAATAGAGGTCAAGATGTCAGGGGTCATGTTCTGTTTTCATATCGAAAAGGTGACCGAGTACTGCTATTGTTTCATGACTTCTTCATGAGTACTGGGTTGGCAGTTAGGTCTCATCATTTTACAGTTGAAATGGCTAGTTCTACGCTAACAGTTTCTTCTATCACATTTCTTGCTTATGGAACGCTCTAATGGCGTCTTACTTCCCTTTGACACTGCATTTAATTCTTTGACGATCAAGCAGTGGCCTAGATAGAGTATGTGTCGACTGGAGCAGAGTGTGTGCTTCTTGGAGCATCCCTTGCATTTGTTGCTCTCCTCATTCTACCCCAACTCAAATAGTACATATTGCATAGCAAATCACACACACACACACACACACACACACACATATACATATATACTGTGTATGTGTGTGTATTAATAAATACATATATACCTACGTTTGGTGTGCAACTTGAGTTTCATTGGCTACCCAAGTCATCGGGCACAATGATTTGGGGAGCCAAAGAAAATAGTCTCAACTAACATATGAAATATAGGTATGTGTATTTATTAATATATTTCTTTGGCCTGTCTAATCACATTGAGCACTATTATGTCTACCCCTCTTTGCTAATTTTGGTAATCTCATTTACCTAACCCTATATATATATATATATATATAGTTACCAAATTGTAACTGGTAGGGGTTATTCTAAAGAGGACTTTTAGCACCTATGTGAGCTCAGTGTAATAATTACGAAAATTTTCAGACAATATAGTCATTTTATCTGTAGTTGAAGGCATACAATTGCATTCAAAATAAATTTATTACTGACAATGAATTTTTAAGGTTTTATCTTAATTTTATATATATATATATATATTTTCTTCTTTAAACTGTTCTTTCTTATATATCTATACATATATTAAAATAATATCTATTTGTATCTTATGCTACAACTATCTTTCTTCTTAATTCCTGTTTTTTTTTTCTTATCTTCTCCTGCATTCAATAACACCCCCACCTCTTCTGGTATCTTTGTGACATTCACTCGGGGAAAATAAGCCTAATTTTTCTAAGTTCTTGTCCGGATCTACGCATCTACCAGAATTAGTATCCTGATCTTTGTTGTTTTGATCACAACTTTTGACATGCATTCTCTAACATTTGTGTATTGTTTTAAGAGGTCAGGGGGTTCAAATCATACATGAGATATATAATTAGTGTCTGTACTGCTGGCCCTGGCTACGCCATTGACCAAACTATATATCCATTTACTGTAGTCAAAAAAAGTACAGCTGGATTTAAAATAATCGCACATTATACAAGTATATGCAGTATGTTTCCAGTGATATGTAGGTATTCCTGGGGGATCATTTTATTACTTCATAACAATATAAAACTGATCCCCCACTTTATGTAAAACAGAAACTTTAATTACTGTATACTCGCGTATCATGCGACTTTTGAAGACCTAATTTCGAAGATAAATTGAAGGGGGTGACGTCATATTTGAATGTTTGACTGATGCATTCTCTAACATTTGTGTATTGTTTGAAGAAAAAAAATTGATATATATTTTCTTAATGGTATTTAAGAACCTGAGGATGCCAAACTTTAGTAAATGTCACCAGTTATTGGTCTTGGATACTCCGAAATTGGTCATTTTGTTAAATATTTAAAAGAAAATTTATTTGCAAAAATATCTCGTAATATAATTGAGAATTTGAATCAGTTGTATGTGTTTTCTATATATATATATATATATATATATATATATATATATATCATACTTATTATAAAACCCAGGTTGTATGTGTGTCTGTACGTTTATATATTGGATCGGATTTCCTACATTTTTCAATCGATTTCAACAAAACTTCACAGGACTACGTAAAATTACCTTGTAGTGGTTCTGACGGCACCAAAAATTGGAAAAACACAATTGTTTTTGCATGAAATCAATTTGAAAACACGATTAAGAGGCATCATGTGAATGAAAGGGGGACAACTCATATCAAGTTATACTTATTATAAAACCCAGGTTGTGTGTGTGTGTGTACGTTTATATATGGGATCGGATTTCCTACATTTTTCAACTGATTTCAACCAAAATTCCCTTTTTTTTTTCTTTTTTTTTTTTGGCATGTAGTGTTTCTTATTGTCTTGCACAATTTTTTCTTTATTTTTACATTCAGAATGCTTTAAAAATTAAATTTACAAGACAATGTAGACTCATAATGATTGAAAACAATGTTTTTGTTTGAGTTGGGGTTTAACCAATTCGTAAAAAAAAACTAAAAAAAACTAATTAAGACATGTGTGTCCGTCAACCTTAAACAATAATCTTTGTCAATTTTATTTTCAGTCTTTATGATGGTCGATACTTGATCTCTTACTGTTACATCCCCTGGGCAACGCCGGGCTCTCTACTATATATATATATATATATATATATATATATATATATATATATATATAAAAAAAATCAGTTTACTAAAAATGTTACTTTGAAATGCTAAAAATGACTTTACCATAAACAATTATCTTTACTATTAATGTGTTAGACAAGCAAACTTGAACCTTTTTGTGCCTAACAAAAAAAAAAAAAAAAACCCAAAAAATAGTGGGTCAAAAAGAATGGCTTTTCCCTTGACACCACTATTATTTTTTTAACTACCTTCACTCCTTGGCAATGTTTGTTGTTTTAAAAAATAATGATTAGAATTGTAATAAAACCTAAACCCATGGTGAAAGTTTATACAAATATTTTGTCTCTGAGAATTTACAACAAAAATATTAAACACTAATTATGAGATTGTTTATCTGTCTGTATCTTTGAGATGAGGTATCATGATTACTTACATTATTCAGATTGTTATCCACATCTTCATTGCCATATTCATAACGTTACTTCTTACCAATAGAATAGAGAAGTTGGCAACGGATCATATATACGAGTTCCACTTGAGGTCAAGAGTAAGTTTAAGAACCAGTAGTTCCTCTAGGCATGACATCTCTCTGCGGGGGACAACTGTTCAGCATGACTGACATCAAGGTCACAGGTCATTATTATGATGATTATCAGATATCCTATTTATACGCTACAAAATGAATGTTAATCATATATGATGGCTTTTCCGTTGATATCATATAGGAAGCATCTGTCACATCCTGGGAATAGCCTGGCTAGACAAGGTGCCAAACTGTTGTGGAGTGGTTTCACAGTGGAGGCTTGTATTTGTAACAAGTCGGTCCTAAAATAGGTTCGACGTACAAAACGTTAGGAACTTGATATAATAGGTAATGACACAGAAATCTAGTTGTGGTTGCTGATACTTTAGTACGCGACTAACGGTCATCCGACGTTGACTGACTGACCGAAGCACTCGGCGACTCTTACTACTTCTACTTATTATAGGTGGGAGAGTCTATTATCAATAGAATAGGTGTGTTCCACTATAACACAAACACTGTCTCAAGCAGGCCTGCCCAGCATGTTCACATTGCTCAGGCACTGCAGACTTTGTTGGTCAAGCCACATCCACTGCATGCCTGACAGCTGCATCGCCTCTATGGAGAGCTGGCCTCTGGAAGGAGATCCATTGGGTGACCACAGTACTGTGATGTTGTGAGGGGTGACATGAAAGCTGTGGACATCAACACCTTGAACTGTAATTGGTGTTCCGACATTAAAACCCCTTTTATTTCAATGCAGGCTTATACAACAGGCCGAGAAATGCTGCCCGAGGTAGACTACCCACTACTCTAGCTTATGCTACTGAAGTCAATCATTATCCCCTTATTCCTGTACTTCCTCTTTCTCCTGGGAGAGCCTGACAGCCAAACGAGCTTAATGGAGAGGAACCCTGACCAAAGACCCCAAACCAGGGGAGGAGAAGCTGACACAAGTTGCCACAGAAAGGTGGGCCCACAGAAAGCAAAGTGACTGCTCCAACAGACCAGAGACAGAACACACATGCAACATCTGCAACAGTGATTGTCACTCCCACGTCGGCCTCTACAGTCACAGATGTCGATGCTCCAGAAGAAAACTAGGATGCTATCCATGGTCAACTCTGACTGACTGAGGCTCTCCAATGGCTTTTTAAATATTCAAAGCTGGTTAAAATATCCAAACACGTGTCATTGACCTGAAACTGGTTCCAGGAAAACTCGGCTGATGTTCAGGTTTTCGGTTAGCCCTTGCACCCACCACACTGAAACTCCTGTAAATATAAAGCGTCATATGACAATTCTGTATGAGGGTGGAAAAAAAAACGAAGCTTGCCAGGCATGGCAGGCTAACTGGACAGGCATGCCTTCTTTATCTCTCACCAACTAGAGAGATACAAGCTCCACACAGTCATCTCCGGTGAAGCACTTGAGAGACTTTTTCTCTCTGAAACAGTCGGATGGGGAGTCATCTGCCCTGGGTCTTATGACTGCATAAGATCACAAACTCTAGAAACAAGGGCTTCAAAGTGGCCACCTGCTGGATGAAGGGAAGTGAAATAAACAAATAAATGAAAACATTTGGGATCAAGTGCCACTCGGCCGGATGTCAGAAAGTTCTGATCGATTCATTACTTTTGAACAGTTTATGAACCCTTTGCAGGTTATTCAAAGCCAGAAAATACTTTTAGATTGTAAGAAATTTATGGGGGAGGAGGTAATAAGGATTTAGTGATATGTCTTGGTTTCACCAATTTTAATCTTCATACCAAAGAACTGCCATACCACTCACACCTGTCATCCTTCTGTATTTCATTGTTGAGAAGTTTCACTTAAAACGGCTTCTTCCCACCCAAACCCCTGCTCTGTGGAACAAACTCCCAAGAGGATGCTTCCCCGATCACTACAATCTTAATCTGTTCAAGTCTAGAGTCTTTCTCTTGTATCTGTACAAAACTTCCTCCTAACGTAACCCTCTACCTCGAGTGACCTCGGCTTTTTACTGTGTAAGCATTCTGGGATTGCAAAGGAAATATTTGTCGCAGATTAATTCCACAACACAGAAAAAATCACTGTAAGTTCAAACTCGAATATTGGGGGCAGAAAGAAATGCTGAAATCTCGATTCGCAGGTACTATCTCACAAATCACAATGCACGTAACCAGTCAGAAAAATAACTCACTCTCCGACGAATGCAGTGGCCAAAATGCACAAATTTTATTTCTCTCCCTGAATCAAGGACACCGACTCTTTTTTTATCAGCCAAGCATTTTTTTCCATTTGTCAACAACTGGGAGAGGACGCCCAATTTTAGCACATCAAAATACTTTTATAGCGACTCCTGTGACGGACTTGTTTTGAATTTAAATATTCCGTCTTCAGCATGTCGTGCGGAATACGTGCCCTTTTTTGGTAAGTAATTTTCTTTTTCGCCACATTTTCCATCGTAGGATACATGTTACATGCTGTTGCGTGGTTTGATGAGGTAATTCGCCGTTTTCTTCGCTATATCCTGGGTGAACCTTACTGTAAAATAACACAAAAAAATACTGTTCCTAACTTAACCAATTAAAAGCAGCAATCAATAAATAAGTATCCTGAATTGGCCATCAGGACAACGGCAAACCCCATGTCTCTGTGCATTCTTCTTATGCCTCTTAATTCCTTGGGGAATATAGGGTCGCAACAACTCTCCAATAAATGCGGTTTCAGGCAATCGTCCTCGACCATGTCATCTTATTATAAAACGCACATTGTGTGTGTGCATTTATATATTGGATCGGATTTCCTACATTTTTCAACCGATTTCAACAAAACTTCACAGAACTACGTAAAATTACTTTGCGGTGGTTCTGACATCGCCAAAAATTGGAAAAACACAATTGTTTTTGCATGAAATCAATTTGAAAACACGATTAAGAGGCATCGCTGTTTCGAGAATGAAAGTGGGACAACTCATATCAAGTTATACTTATTATAAAACCCAGGTTGTTTGTGTGTGTGTGTTCAATTATATATGGGATCGGATTTCCTACATTTTTCAACCGATTTCAACAAAACTTTTCACTTTTTTTTTGGCAGGTAGTGTTTCTTATTGTCTTGCACACTTTTTTTCTTTATTTTTTACATTCAGAATGCTTTAAAAATTCCATTTACAAGACAATTGTTTATAATAAAATTCTATTCAATCGGTAGACTCATAACGATTGAAAACAATGTTTTTGTTTGGGTTTGACCAATTCGTAAAAAAAAAAACAAAACAAAAAAAAAACTAATTAAGACATGCGTGTCCGTCAACCTTAAACAATAATCTTTGTCAATTTTATTTTTCAGTCTTTATGATGGTCGATACTTGATCTATCTCTTACTGTTACATCCCTGGGCAACGCCGGGCTCTACTGCTAGTTGTTTATAGATATCGTTGATGTTTCTATAACAAACCAGTTTTTAAGTGACAAGGTTGTTAGCATACTGCACAACCTCCAACCTGGAGGACCAGGGTGTGTCTTTCATATGGCTCCTACCCCACAGACCTGTTGAGCTTGGTTGGACCTGCTGAGGACCAAAGCCCCTGCCTACATTGCTCTGGGGGTCGTTGAAGCACACAAGCTCTCCTACCACATCAAGGTGACACACCATCCGGACAGATGTATCTCTTCTTACCTGGCAGAAATTGTTATAGCTTGGTTGGGATATCCTATCCAGTCCTGGGTCTGATGATAAACTACATCTGGCAGCAAGGCCTCTAATTGGAAGATTGAAGGTTTTGGGGAGCGTGGAACCACCTCTTAATTACTGTTGTTCCCAGCTCCACCCTGTCTCAGGGTGGTAGCACCTGTTAGGCTCCGAGCTAGGAGCAAATAGTGATTCCCCCCCCCCAAACAAAAACAAAACACTATGAAAGTATAGAAATACATTTTATCTGTAGTTGAAGGCATACAATTGCATTCAAAATATATTTACCGTATACACTTGCATATCATGCAGCTTTTGAAAAATTAATTTTGAAGTGGTTGCATCATACACGTGATATAAAATTAGCGCCTGTACTGCCGGCCCTGACTACACCATTGACCAAACTATATATCCATTTACTGTTGTCAAAAAGTTTACACAAGTATATACGATGTTTCCAATTATAATATGTAGTAATTATTGGGGGATCAGTTTATTACTTAGTAACAATAGAAAACCGACCCCTCATTTTGTGTCCATTAGAAATTGTTTCCAATTATGTAGTAATTCTTGAGGGGTGGTCAGTTTATTACTTCATAACAATAGAAAACCGGTCCCCCACTTTACGTCCAATAGAAACTTTAATTACCGTATATAGTCGTGTATCATGCGACTTTTGAAGATGTAATTTTGAAGCTAATTTTAAGAGGGTCTCATCATACACGAGATATAAAATGTACTGCTGGCCCTGTCTACGCCATTGAGCAAATTATATATCCATTTACTGTAAACAAAAAGTTTAAAATAAACATCGCCTGTTACACAAGTATATACGATATGTTTGCAATTATAATATGTAGTAGTTCTTGGGGGATCAGTTTATTACTTTGTAATAATAGAAAACCGGTCCCCCACTTTATGTTCAATATAAACTTTAATTACTCATATACTCGCGTATCATGCTACTTCTGAAGACCTAATTTTGAAGCTAATTTTAAGAGGGTCACATCATACATGAGATATAAAATTAGCGTATGTACTGCCAGCCCTGGCTACCCCCGTTGACCAAACTATATATCCATTTACGGTAGTCAAAAAGTACAACTGTATTTAAAATATACATTGTCTGATATACAAGTGTATATATGTTTCCAGTGATAATATGTAGTAATTATTGGGGGATCAGTTTATTATTTAGTAACAATAGAAAACCCGTCCCCCACTTTATGTCGAATAGAAACTAATTGTTTCCAATTATTATGTAATAATTCTTGGGGGATCAGTTTATTACTTCATAACAATAGAAAACTGGTCCCCCACTTTATGTCCAATAGAGACTTTAATTACCTTGTATCACATGATACTCACATATCATGCGACTTTTGAAGACCTAATTTAGAAGCTAATTTTAAGGGGGTCGCGTCATATACAAGATAAAAAAAATTAGCTTATGTACTGAAGGCCCTGGCTACACTGTTGATCATATCCTTTTACTGTAGTTAAAAATTAGTTCAAAATTAGTTCTACGAAGGTCGCATGATATGTGAGTAAATACAGTAGTTGGAGCCATACAACGCTATTCCAAATATTTAGATTTTGGCATTAAATAACCGATAGAGGTTGATATGCCGCTAAAAAAAATCGGCCAAACAACCAACCCTTCTCTGACCTGGGGTGGTAGTTCTCAGTCATCAAGGAAATAGTGAATCCCCAAACAAGAACAAAACACTATAAAATTACAAAAATACCTATTTATAGTAGAACAACAAACAATCTATAGATAAAGGTATATAATTGCATTCAAAATATTTAGGTTTCAGCATTAAATAACCCATAGAGGTATTGATATGCCGCTAAACAAAACCAACCAACATGAAAGAACTCTTTCATGACATTAATCCAAATAATATCCGACAATTTCTTAAAGAAATCAAACTGTATTCCAAAATATAACTTCAACAAAACTACAACATAAAACACACATATCACTGCCTCTAATTTTGTGATGTTAACAAACACTCGCTGCTACTCTTATAACGAACACTTGTCACTTGTGTAATGCTCATTGTACTTGCAGATACAACTATAGTAATGCCATCGAATAATACTGGTATCAGATGCCTTCAAATAACACTCACACTAATAGTACTTACTTGATAATACTCGCTCGAATAGTTATCCGAATAGTTATCCATATCAGTCAGTCATGTGCTAAGCATGATACATGCTTAGGCGATCATGTATCTTTCGATACATAACTGATAAGGCAGATTTTTTTTCCCCGCAGTAGGTTGCTATTTCTTTCTGCAGTAGACCAGTTGCCATCCAAGGCTATAGAACCCAGTCTGTCCTGCTATTTACCCATAGCTGGGAAGAGAAGAGGATTCTTACCTTTCCCAATGGTATTAGCATGTAAGTGAATGTAATAGATTTGACAGGAATTCAAACTTGGCTTGAATCCATATAGGGATCACTTAGACGCCACAGTAATTCCCATATATACATTTCCTTTACCATCACATGATCTACTTATTCAAGATGGGAACCCCTTTGCTTTCTGGTGATCTGTGTTCAAACTCCGGTATTGGCAGTGACGCTTTATTCCTATATAACAAGTAATCATGTCCTCACAAACATATATATGCATAAAAGCTGAGTACCATGTATTCAACTGGGAAAGTGGAATAACATGTATCAGCTTTTTATTACTTCAAAGCACCCAAGGAAATTAAATTTCAGCATTAAATGACCCATAGAGATTTGATGTGCCATTAAACAAGCAAACAAAATAAAACTTACCCATTGGTGTAACGTAGCTTCCGTTTGCTTTTTCTATAAATATTTTCATAGTAATTGTTCTGATGAGCTTTCACTTTTTCTAGTTGGAGTTAAATTTAATTGCAGTACAAGATTGGCAGCAAGGTCTTGTAATTTTCTGTTGAAATGGCCAGATGGAACCATAAGTTCTATGCTAATAGGTTCTTTTCCGGCACTTTTCCCTTGTGAAACACTCGTCCAGTTTCCTACTTTTTTTTTGTGTGTGTATAATATAATAAAAAGGCTTAAACACTAATATTCCATGGTCATAATTTATTCCATTGGAATCGTAAATAAATTTATTTTATAAATTTTAATGTTTTTTTTTTTGTTTTTGTTTTTTTTTTTAACATTTCACCCCTAGCAATGCGGGAAGCCACTAGGATGCAAGGGGTTACAGAAAGTTTAGAGAAAGATCAGATAGGAGTGATAGAAGAAAGGATGAGGGTAGTGGATAGATCAAGGCAACTGGAGATGTTGATTGACATTACACTTGAATAGCTGGAGATTATAGCTCACAGGAAAACAGGAATAGGGAAGGGAGTTCCACAGGCGAGAGGTGCGAGACATGAAGCTATTAGAGTAGAAGAGACGGCTACATTTAGGAGTTTCGACAGTGAAGGGGTGAGAGCGGGATGCCAGCCTCGTAGGCCACTGGAACTCTTGACATCTGGGAACCAGCGAATGCAGCTCCTCGGAGCAATTTCCATGAAAGTATTTGTAGAACAGACAGAGGGAGGCGACGACGCATCTGTGAGAAAGTGACTGTAGACGAGATGCCAGGGCAGGGCCAACTACATTGCATATCCGCCTCTGGAGCCTATCAAGAACCCCGAAGCAAACAGAAGGGGCACCAGATCATATATGGCAGCAATACTCCATGCAAGGGCGAATTGTTTATTTGTAGATCTGGAGGATCGACTCCGGGGAGAAAAACTTCCTGGCGCGGCTCAGGGAGTCGACTTTCCTTGTGCTGGACGAGGCAATTCACTCAATGTATTTATTCCATCTCAGGTCAGCAGTCAACGTGACTGCCGCAGAGAGTTGCTCTCGAGAAGTTGAGCGTCAGACATTCTAATGGAGGGAAGGGAAGGCTCTCTGTGGTGATTAATAGAGAGCAGTTTTGTCTTAGAAGCGTTGAAGTTGACCAGCCAATTCATGCCCCAGTTCACAATTGATTGGAGGTCCTTTTCGAGATGCACGGCAAGGTGTTTTGTCAGCGAGACTAGATTTGTTTTTGAGGCAGGAATAAATTGTGGTGTCATCCACGTAGATGCCAACTTGGGAAGTTATGGCGTCAGGAAGGTCATTTATGTAGATAAGGAATAGAGTGGGGCCTAGGATGGAGCCTTGAGGGACACCTGCGTTCGTAGGATAGGAACTGGAGGAGAATCCGTTGAGAACGACCTTCAATTCACGGTTTGACAGGAATGATCGTATTAGGTTATATAATCGACCCGTAATGCCATAACCTTGGAGCTTGCAAAGAAGGCTGGCATGCCAAACCCTATCAAATGCTTTGGAGATGTCTAGGGCCACGGCTCGGGCTTCCCCGTTATTTTGGAGAGCATGGTAGATTGTTTCAGTGATGGCCGTAAGCACATCGGCTGTAGATCGGGCAAAGCGGAAACCATATTGCTTGTCTGAGAGCAGATTATGGGATGTGAGGTGGTTAACCACCCCGATACTGATTAGGGCTTCGAAGATTTTGCCGAAGAGTGGAAGGAGACTGATTTATTTACGATTCCAATGGAATAAATTATGACCATGGAATATTAGTGTTTAAGCCTTTTATATTATATACTTACTCTGTCCTGGACATTGAGTTCTACCTGGATTCTATCCTCTTGGAATTTTTTATTCATAAAATATACATGTATGTATGTGTATGTGTATGCCCCTATGTATATATATTTACATATCTATATCTATCTATCTATATATATATATATATATATATATATATATATATATATATATATATATATAAGTTTTTAAAAATATGATTCCTTCATGACATAAGAGTTCTCAAGTTTCAAAAGCAAAAGCCAAAAGCTCTGTTTCATCCACAAGTGAAATTTTTTGGAATAACTAATATTGAAGTTTACACATCTTTTATAAGTATATTCATTCGTAGAATTAATTACTATGGTAACGGCTGAAGCGAACAGTCCAATAGGGGGCGTAAGGGTTAAAAATGTGTATCAACATATCAGTCACCCTCGGGAAGAGGCCAAGCCAGGGCAGGCCCAGGGTGGCCATTTCAAAGCGAATGATGACATTCCTATATGCACATTGTCTAGTCTGTTTTAGTGACAGTTATTGGCACCATCGTACACCGTTAAGTGTATGAAGTTTTTTTTTTTTTTTTTCTAAAAGGGCTGTTCATACATAAACACATCACACCGAACTAGAATTTCTTTTTTTGATGACTTCATAAAGGGTTTTTTTTTTATCTTGTGATTGGGTTAAGCTTTTAAACCCTTTATTAGATCATAAAATTTAAAAAAATTTTTATGCTAATTAATGTGAAAATTTGATGTCGACAAAAAACTTAACTCGTGTCTATGCATTAATTTTTATTATTTATAAACTTAATGTGTAGTTTTTCATGTAGGCATAAAGGGCATGGTTTATTTCTATTTACATTATTCAGACTATTTTCCTTGTCTTTGTTGCCATATTTATCACAATGTTTCAGCTGTTGTACGCTCCGACCTTCTTCAGGGGGTTGGAATGTCAAACTGAACCCTTTAGTTTGCTTGCTGGGTAGATTGTTCTAGTTCCACGTGCCATGTCTAATGGATGTCAGTTATCAGTTATCTCCTGTTAATTCCCCCTCTGAAAGTTCTCCAATGCCCTTAACTACGTATTGAACTCACACTCTTTGGGTCCTGTCACTGGATCTAACTAATGCCTTTATTTACTGTGCCATGTCTCCTTAACAACATTTGCATATGAATTTCTGGAACGTGCAATGGCCAAAACATTGTGATAAATATAGCAACAAAGATGAGGACAATAGTCCGAATAATGTAAATAGTGTACATAATACCTCATCTTTGAAATATAGACAAATGTATTTTCTGTTTATACGTTCTTTTTGAAGTTAAAATTTATTTAAGTAAATGCTCTGTTTTTAATTAAACAGTATTGTAATCATACAATGCTCTCCCAAGTTGCACAAGACTTCCAGTCACTGAAGTGACTGCTTCAATCCCAAGCCAACCTTATCCCACGTTGTGATTTAAGATTGATCATAAGGCAGCCAAGATCAAATTGTCATAGGTATCTTCATGATGGGCCAGTCCAAGCAGGGTGATGATGTACAGGAAAAAAATAAGACTTTTATAAATTGAACGAAAGTAAATACTGTTTTTATATCAGTCCTCCATACAATAATTGGTTTATATTAGAGTTTGCATGCAAATTAATTATCAGCCCAACCCACGTCTAAATCAGAAATGGTATTATTGTTGTAGACTTAGCAAAGTTTAGTTTGCTGCTTTGGTAAAGTTTGGCACAAGGCTGAAGTCGGAGGCCTTCATCAGCAGATAATCACATGGGCCTCTCTCCCGTCTCTGGTCTCGTCTCTCTTCTACTCAATTCGCTTTATACATTCACATTCATGGACATTTGCCCAAACTGGCAAGGTAGGAGCATTTCAGGGAATCCTCTCTAGCTTACGTCATAACTTTGAGGAATTCGCTCTCTCTGACCTCTTTTGTTATCCTCTCTTACCAATCTCTTCAGTGTGCGTCTGTGGTTCCTCCATCCTCCTTGATGTCTTATCTGTGCCTGCTACCTCAACCATTTTCCATCCAGGAAAACTTGGTCCCATTTTCAGTTGTTTACCAAAATCTACTTTTTCGCTTTCCAGCTTGTATTTGCAGCTGTATGTCAATCAACATTGACCCCCAAGTCTGGGTCACTTTTCAGTTTTTCAAACTGCTCAACATACAATTCAAATCATTTCTTCCCATGAGTTTTTGATTTTAACACTTTTCGTCCAGTGTACATAACATTTCCCATGTTTTAACAAAACTTTCTTCCATTTTACTGCGGCAATGACAAATAGCATCATAGTATTAATTACATTTAGTGACCTGAATGTTTGAGTAATTTCATAAAAAATATGCATTCCCTGCCAGGAATTGAACCTCTATTCGGATATGGAAACCATTATCTGACCTGATGTGCTGTACTAGTCAGCTACAGTGTCTGGTTAGCAAAGTCGAACTCTTGTCAGAGAATACATATTTTCTACAAAATTTCTCAAAAATTCAGGCCAGTAAATGCAATTAATAGTTTTAATAGAAATATATATATATTTCAAAAAAGAGTCCACGTATCCTTCATATAGTTTATAGAGTAGATAAGTTGGTCAATAAAACAAAATCAAATGAAAGGGTATCGATGTAATCAGTATGGAAAACATTTATTAATATTAACCAGGTGACAAAAATGAAGCACAGAGATTGAGGCTCCAAGTTTGGAATTTTCAAACACGCCTGTGTTTTTCATCAGCGGATGTGAGAAATAAACAGAGGAATAGTGGAAACTTTCCAACATTAGTTTTTGAGGTGGGTAGAGTCTACTTGTAGTTGGAATTATTAAAAAAAAAAAAATTCGTTCCATGTTTGATTTCTTGCTGTGCGAAACTTAATGTGAAAATAATCTTGAATTTAAAATTTGTGATGGTGGTGGGTGATAGGGGAGTGAGATGTTGAATATATAGGCAAAAAGGTTGTAGGACCAGGGGTCGGGGTGGTATTAGTGTTGAAAGATTTTGTTTTGGTGAGATAAGACGAGTGTGGAACGTAGCTAGATTTTCAATACAGGTAAAATGAAAGAGAAAAAAGAAGAGAGGAAATAAATAGCACAAAAAAGGGGGGAAGAATTCTTTTAGAAAAATCCTTGTTAGATAATGGGGGGGTGCAGAAAAAATAAACTGCAAAAACTGAAAAAATAAAAAATAATACTAAAAATAAAGCTAATGATAATATGAAAATGGATGAAAACATAAAATTTAAGATAATCAGAGTGTAACAAGAAAGAGAAAAAAAAAAAGAGGGAAGAAATTCTACAAAAAAATTAAAGAAAACCTTTGGGAAAATCCTTGTCAGATAAAAGTGGGTATGGAAAAATAAACTGAAATAAAATGTAATAAAAAACTACTACTATTATGAATATTAATATAATAATAATAATATTATGAATTATAATAATAATAATAATAATAATATTATGAATATTAATAATAATAATAATATTATGAATATTAATAGTAATAATAATATTATGAATATTAATAGTAATAATAATATTATGAATATTAATAGTAATAATAATATTATGAATATTAATAGTAATAATAATATGAATATTAATAGTAATAATAATATTATGAATATTAATAGTAATAATAATATTATGAATATTAATAGTAATAATAATATGAATATTAATAGTAATAATAATATTATGAATATTAATAGTAATAATAATATTATGAATATTAATAGTAATAATAATATTATGAATATTAATAGTAATAATAATATTATGAATATTAATAGTAATAATAATATTATGAATATTAATATTATGAATATTATAATAATAATAATATATGAATATTACATAGTAATAATAATATTATGAATATTAATAATAATAATAACAATACACAATACACACACACACACACACACACACACACACACACACAACACACACACACACACACACACACAACACACACACAATTATTATTATTAATATTATTATTAATATTATTATTATGTATTATTATTATTATTAATATTATATTAATATTATTAATATTATTATTATAATATTATTAATATTATATATTATTATTATTATTATTAATATTATTATTATTATTATTATTATTAATTATTATACTATGAATATTTTTTGTCATACTATTTTTCTAAATACTGTTTGTTGATATATACAATAATACATTATTATATATATATATATATATATATATATATATATATGATTTTTTTTTTCTTTCCTTTTTTGTCAGAATAACTTTCACTTAGCTAGTCTGTCTTACAAGAATGTACTACCCTGTCATCTACCAACTGCCAGAAGGGAATTGATTTCATGCCTTTCCTTATGTAAATAGCCTCAGCTGAAACTCACCCATTTTTGACAAATTGATATTTTGTGCTTTTCATAAATTTCATTTGACAATCCTTAAAATACCAGAAACCATGAATTGTATTTTTTGGTGACAGAAGTTCATTGTTTAACAAAGTTATCAATTTCTTTTTTCCAGAAATGCTTGCTCAGCTGCCTCGTTTCTTGCTGTTGGCGTTTCTCTTCCATTCTGACTGCTACTGTCCAACCAGAGCCCAACCATTGGTTAGTATACTTTTAAAAAAAAAAATTTTTTTCATACTTTTCCTGACAAGGCTTCACGACCTTTTTAAAATATGTAGATAATGAGAAAGAGCTGCAAACATATTCGAATTAAATGTTTTGCCTATTTATTTTCTTTTTGGATGGTCTTCTGCCAGGAAGGTTCCGATTTGCAACAACACTTTCCCAGGTCTCAGGGTTGATGTTGGCCTGTGTCATAGATGTCTTTAACTGATGTTATGTG
The DNA here is from genome assembly GCA_903632075.3 of Acanthosepion pharaonis. Classification (NCBI taxonomy): domain Eukaryota; kingdom Metazoa; phylum Mollusca; class Cephalopoda; order Sepiida; family Sepiidae; genus Acanthosepion; species Acanthosepion pharaonis. Next base: position 1,913,412 of record CAHIKZ030004631.1, on the reverse strand, counting down.
TTGATAATTGTAACAAAGGAAGAAAAAGATGATTTACCACAACACAGAGCTAAATCACAAACAAATATTTAATTTACTAAAACAGAACATAAAATATATACAAGATAAACAATTGTGGCCTACAAAACAGAAAACACAGAGTTACTGGCGGAGTGTTACGAGGAAGAAGGAAAGGGAAATCAAATATATTTATCACTTTAGGGCTAGTGAAGTAATCTAAGTGCTATATTTGGAAATCCACAAAGGTGTGTAGATAAAAATTAATTTTTAGTTAGGTCAATGAAAATTAGTCAAAATTCTATTTACCAAATTTGTTCCATGAAATTCTCTTTTGGGTTTTGGTTGGTCGGCAACTTTTTATAGAGATTCTTTCGGCTGGATATAATAGTCCTTGAATCAAAAGCCGGAGTTGATAACAGCAGAAATTCCCATTCATCAACATTATTTATTGTACATTAGTACAAATGCGGCACAAGGCCAAAAAGGGGGTTGGGGTAAAGGACGGTCATCACTTGTCTTAGCTTAAAACTTAGCTAGCCACAATCACTGACCCTATCATACAGAACAATAATCCTTTCACCAAAACAACACATTTATCCATACCTTTCTTACTACAAACACCAAAATGCCTCTTTGACTCCATGAAAAAACCTAAATAAACCCCTTATTTACAAAATATTGTCTGTGGGGGGAGGGGCATAAAAAACAACAACTTCTAAAAAATGATCCCCAATGAATATATACAAAATGGCAAAATATATTTACAAGAAACTAAATAAAATTAGTGTTAGTAATAAAACCCCCACAAACTCTTGAATGTGGCAGAAATATCAGTTAACCGGACGAAATCGATGCGGGACTTTATAAAAAATAAAGCCACACTCATTCTTCCCAAGCATTCACACAGGCACACACTCATCCATACACAACAACAAGTACGAAAAACACACGCACGAAAACGAAAAGCGCCCCGCATCTACCAGAGAACTGACATCACTGACCACCTAAAAACGAGGGAGGGGATGGGGAGTTAAACTAAAGGAAAAGAAAATGGGGACAGAAATCAAAGGGACCAATGAGCAAATACACCCTAGCTAAGTTTACCAGAATAGAAAAACTAAAAGAAAAAATACAAAAAACCTAATCTAACCTAACTCTGGGATGGGTTGCCTATGTTCAACCCAGGAAAACAATATCCTTAATGCCTAACCGGCATCCAGATGCCACTCAAGGTCAGCCCTTTTACTCGGCACATTCGCGCAAGAATCACCCACCTTTGCTGAATTCCGATGAGGTGAGCCGCCGCCTTTCCGTCCTGATCTTGACTTTAAGCTGATGCTTAAAGAACAAGATCAGTTGGGAAGAAGTGAACTTCTCGCCCTCATGGAATCCCTTCTGACGCGTCGTCCAAATCACGACTCTCATAACCCCTAGTAACAGAACAACGTTCATCCTTCGTCATCTGCGGCACCACATTGCTACAAACAGAACTGGCTTCCAGGACAAAAAAACTTTCCATGCAGCATGCGAACCATGAGGCCTTCAACAAACCTGCAGAACGGCACTACCGCCCCTGCACTGAAAGAAGGCGTGACCAATAGTCTTGACTTCCCCCATTACAGCGACGACAGTTTGGATATTTCTCCAAGCCTGCTGAACAAAGTCTCTTGCCGACCCAGAGGGCTTCACGAATCACCAGCCAGGTGAGTGATGCCTCATCGTTATTGAGACATTTCAACCCGGGCGCCCAAGGCCATATCGAGCGAGCCTCCTGCTTCGTAAGACCGAGCTCGCCAATCAGATCATCTTGTACGGACCCCCTAACTAAAACTTGATATAATGCCTTGCGAGACAACGCCTGGGCGTTGGAGAGACCATCCGAAGCCCGTAAGAGGAGCTTCAGAGCGCGACGACATTCACGATAAAAAAGAGCACTCAGCACGTGGTAAACGGCCGGCCTCTTGTTCGCACGAGTGCACACTTTTTCAGGGATGGAAAATGTTTCTGGACGTCTTCTTTCCAAAAGGCACCCTCCTCATTCGACCCACGACACATTCGGTCTAAAAAGGTAATGCACGAAGCATATATTGACGGATCTCAATGCTAGGCATCCCCAGACCGCCCTCAGAGGGATGGAGGCAACAGACCTCGCGAGATACCATGGGGGCCTTGCCCTTCCATAAGAAAGAGAACAAGGTCCGGACTAATGACATTAGCCGGGCATACGGGAGTGGAAGCACAGAGAGTCGGTAGAGGAGGATCGGATAGATGTGAAAAACACACTTCCGCCCTTCCCTTCAGGGAAAAGTCTCCTCCGAGACCACAGATTAACCGCGACCTCGGCCTTCCCTTGTACCTCCGACCAGTTCATTTCCAACTGGAGATCAGGACCGAACCAGACGCCGAGTATCTTGATCGCCCATCCGTCCAGAGGAAAGGTCCGGAAGAGAAACTCCCTTCCACGCACCCAACCGCAAAGCCCACAGACTTATCGCGGTTGATCCTGGCCCCTGTTACCATCTCATACCCACTGATTTCTTTGCTGACTTTGTCAATCTCGGCTCTGCTTTCGACACAAGAGCCGAAACGTCGTCAGCATAGGCAGAATACCTGGCCGAGGTGGTAGCGCCAGGCAGGGAAATTCCGCGCAGGACCGGATTCGCCTTTAACTTGCGAAGGAATGGTTCCAATGCAAGAACGTAAAGCAAGGGCGATAGCGGACAACCTTGACGAATGGAGCGAGACAATACGAAAGGCTCCGACCTCACCCCATTCACTTCCACCAGCGCATCGGGGTCGCATACAAGAGACGGATCCAGGAGCGAAAGTCGGCTCGAAACCGGCGCCGACAGGACAGCCTCCAGAAACCGATGGTCAACCCTATCGAAGGCCTTGGACTGATCTAAATTGATCAGCGCGGCTTCACTGTCGACTTGTTCTAAGATCAAGCATACCATATGAAGGTTATCCTGAATCGTCCCTGCCCTTCACAGCACAAGTCTGTTCGGGGCCAATCAGACGAGACAGGACAAGCTGCAAACGGTTGGCTAAGATCTTCGCCAAAATCTTTAAGTCAGTATTTAACATCGTCAAAGGGCGAAAGTTCCCTAACCCATCCCCACCGTTCTTGTCCTTACGCAACAACAGATCACACCCCTGGTGAAGCGTCGAGGTAAAGACCCTGCCTCATCCAGTGGTTGTAAATCAGCTGCAGCAAAGGAACAAAAACGGGCGACAGCCTCAAGTACACTTCGTGGGAAGTCCATCTAGTCCCGGAGACTTATCCAGGCCAACCTGCTTCAGCGCATCCCAGATTTCCGACTCTGTTATGGGACCCTCGCACCTAGCCTTCAGCTGCCTCAAGGCAGGGAAAGTCAGCCAAATAGGCATCGAACTGAGCAGAGCTCAGACCGGGCTCCCTGGTGAAAATATCCTGAAAGTAAAGCCGAAAGGCCTCGCATATGCCCGCGCTTGTAGTCACGGTCCACTTATCCGGCAATGTGACGCACGCTATATGTCGCTTATCCGCGTTCGATTTTCCTCTGCGGCGCAATTCTGCGGCCATATTCGTCGCCTCAGAAGACATTCTTTTAGCCTAGCCCTAACTACCAGAGCTTGATCCTTCTTGATAAGCAAGGAGGCCAACTCTGCCTTTAGCTAAGACTATGTCCCCACTAACACGGGATTTGACGGCCCGATCAACTTTATCTTCTAATGCCGTTTGCGCCGCTAGTCTATCTAGATTGAGTCGACAACTAAAATCGGCAGCAAACGTTCTAATTTTTTGATTTTAATTTTCCCCACCAGGCATTACCCACAACCGCCCCGTCAATTCCCTCTGAATCATTAGTAGCAGCTGGTCCCGGAAATCCTGCTCACCAAAAAGTGAACAGTTAAATTTCCAGTAACCAGCCATTCTAACCTTAGGTTTATCTAAGTTTACACGGACCCGGACAAGCCTATGATCCGTATAAACTATATAGTGGAAACTTGGACACTCTAAGAGCCCTACGTCGACTCTCCTAACTAACACTCGGTCCAGGTAGCTCATAAGCGAGCCAGGAGCCGAAGTCGCCACTAGTTGTCCAAGTCCATGCTACCTCCTGAGGGTGCTCATTCCGGTATTTATCGACAAGATCAAACCTGCCGATAAAGTCCTGAAATGCCTTCACATCAGGATTTTTAGTACCGGTTTTTACCTATCGATCTATCTCAGGGTCAAGGACGGCATTCCAATCCCCCCGCTAAGACTACCCGACGAGAAGTCGTCAAAAACGGCTCGATCTGCCGAAACAAAGCAGGCCGCTCAGTATGACTATTGGGCGCATAAACCCCAATGAGACGTAAAGCCTTATCCTTTATAGTAACATCCAGCACACAAAGCCTGCCCGCCGGATCTGCGAAGACAAGGGAACATGCAGCCTTCAAAGACTTGCTCACTAGCCAAGAGACACCCCTCGAACGACCATCAAAACATGCTGAATAAAGGCGAACCCCTTAGACAGTATATCCTCATAGTCATGAGAAGAAAACCGGGTCTCTTGCACACAACAAACATTCACCCCGAGGCGCTGAAGGTCACGAGAGAGCCTCGCCCTGCGAGACTCGGACCTCAGGCCCCGCACATTTAAAGTAGCTAACCAGAGAGCCATGAGAAGTCCGATTAGGGTTGTTTACCAGGATTAAACATGGCGGGGTAAGATACCGACAGCCTCTCCATAGACCCATGGCCCATCTCATTCTTGATGGAGCCGTCTTGGGAGATACCGCCCGACATCCCAGGGAAGGTCAATTTGAGAGCTCTATATAGGGATGGGTGAACTAAAATGGGGACCCTCCTGCACAGAAATATTGTAGTTTTTTAATTTCTCATTATCCACGATGGCGATGGGTAGAGGCATCTTGCACGAGTTCACCGCTTCTTCCACCATCGCCCAGGTTTGGTTGGCCGCAGGTCCTGACCTAATAACAGTCAGGACTCTCTGGGCATTTGGGAAGTTATTTGGGTCTTCTATATCTTTATCGCCGAACTGCTTGATAGAGAGAGCAGGTATTTTAAGTCCTTAACCCTGTTGCCGTAATCTCTGGCTCTCTCTGCCTGTGCTGGGGGAAATCCGCACACCTCCTCGCCAGTGTTAAAAGGAACCTTTTCTTCCTTTCCTTTTTCTCCTCTTTAGTGGGAGTTCTAAGCCGCTTTGTAGCTGGAGGAGGCATTTCGGCATTTTTTGCGGTGATTGCTTGGGGGTATGAAGGGGGGTAGATTTTTGTTTAACTGGAGAAGGAGTGGGAGTATTCATGGGGGTGTTCATGGGGGTGTAAAATGACCTGTGTCTATAGGGGCTGGGATCTCTGCTGTGGGTTTTGGCTTTGGATGGTGAAATGGGTGAAGGTGGGGGTTGTTTCTTTGGTGAAGGGAGGGACTAGCAGGAGATGAATGGATTGGATCTTTTCTTTTTGCATCCAGTTGTTTTTTGAGTGTTTTTAACTTTTCAGCCTTTTCATGGCCAGGGTCGAATTTTTTTTTTTTTCCTCGAAAGTAAGATTAGAGACCGGGGCATCGCCCTTAACGTTGCTAATGGGAGGGGACTGTGAGTGCCCTTCTTCCTTGGGGCTTCAGGGACTGAGGACCCGCTGTCCGGCGCTTCCCTCTGGCCTTACCAGCCACCAGCCATTCCCCCTCCCCTTCTCCACAACTGCACCGGCAGCGGGCGAAGGCTCTTTGGGGAATGTGGCTTTAGGTGACGCGCCGACCGGAGGATTAACCCGACCGGTCCCGAGGCTGGTACGCCCATTACAGGCGAGGTGGAATTTTGAGACGCGGTCAGAGGGGGATCTTGTGTAACTGGCGCTTGACTTCCAGAGGCCTTCTTCTCTGGGCAGGAGGAGGAGAGATGACCAGTCACTCCACACCTCCAGCATACCGGTCTTCGACCCGTCACTATGACCGGTAACTTCAAAGCGCCAACATCCAGACAGTTGGGGATGGAGCGGAAGGCCTTCTCGTCCAACATGATATCAAAGCTCCACCCCCCCGTTCAGGCTATCGCAGGAAGCTCCCAGAATCTCGCCATACTGAGAGAAGAAAGCGGCCAGATGTTCCCCGATAACCTGAGGAGGGACCTCGTATACTGTTACCCTGGTCCTTCGTCGCCCTTCGTATTCGGTACGCAATATCAACTCGTTGTTGATTAGTTCGCGGTTAGCCGCGGCGACGCAATCTTCTGGTGTGGGCAACAGTACGTCCCATTATGAAAAATTTAGCACCCTTAACTATTCTAAGGGGCTTGAACCCGAAGGATTCTAGTGCTTTCAACACTGTGTTTTTCGTCGAGCGACAAATTTTGCGCGTACGCTTGTCCACGACGAAAACTAACACTATTCTTTTATCAATTCTCTTTAATTCTTGGGGTCTTCCAAAGACCACCTTCAACAACAAGGTGGGCGTAACTCTTGGCACGCTCCAAGAACTCCACTAAATTGATTATGCATTTAGGAGGGGACTTCCAACAAGAGGGCGATTCCCCGGCCTCTGCATTAGTTTTTGTGTTGTCCGATTCTTTGTCTGTATTTCCGCTTTTTTCAGCTTCCATATTTTTGGAGGCTTTTTTCAATGTCTCCACAATTTCCTCGTTTGTGGGAACACTTGGGAGGTCAGGATATTCCTCCTTATTGTCTTTATCGGGGGGGTCCTTCTTAGGGTTAAATAGGTGCTTCCTTATACTTCTTTTAAAAGAAGCATTTTTAAATTTCTTTTTGTGATTAAAAAGAAGATACTTTTTTCCTTCTTATCCATATTTTAAATGGGGGAATGGGGAGGGGGGAATGGAGAGGGTGGGCAATAAATATATGGGCGAGAGAAAAGAAATAAACTCAAAAAAATAAAATAATTATGGACACCAAAAAAACAATTAGACAGTTCACCTAAACGTAGTATAAATATCGCCTAAAAGGCGAAAAAGACAAACACGTAATAAACAAAAAACTTTAGACAATAAAAAACAGAAAAAACTTCGACAAAAGCCGAAGCTAAAATAAAATCAAAATGGCCGACGTCGTCAAAAAATTACGAAACAATAACACAAAGCTAATTACAAATATCCAAAACAAAATAATATGTAACTAAGACAGACGAAGCTAGACACAAAAAAAAAAAAATGGCTGACGTTAAGAAAGCGAGTCAAAAAGTAAAACAAAGAAAATAGACACGTTAGACAATACAAAGAAACAATACAAGGATTAGTACAAATTTGGCACGAAAAAAAAGCACTACACGAGAAATAAGTTAACAGATATTAAAAGGTAAGAAAGAAAATACTAGAAATTAGAATTAGTCAGAAAACGTAACACAGACGGGGTTAAAAAAATAAAGAGGAAAGAAAAAAGGAAAAGACTGAAAAAAAAAGTAAAAAAAAAAAAAAAAAAAAAAAAAAAAAAAAATAGAGGAGGGTAAAAAACAGAAAAGAAGAAATCAAAATCTTTTCAAACAGTCTTATAAACAGGCAGTAATAAAAGGAATCAACTTAACCAAAAATGCAGTTCAACACAAAAAACGGGTCAAATCCAAGCAAACCAGTCACGCGTGAGTCGATAAATGACAAAAATTGACTAGAACAACGTCAAATTCTCATTCATCAACTGACAACCCTTTTCCAAAATCCCATTTTTATAGGGGCTAACATCTAATTTGCATATTTCTAGATGTTTCTTGAATCATCTAGATTTTTCTCGGATATACTAGAATGATCTAGAATCTTCCAAACATTCTATTTCTAATTTCTCTATTTTACAACTACTTCATGCATGAAAACTTTTTTGTAATAACAAGTAGAACTCAGTGGAATCCCTTATTATAGAAATGCATCCTCGTAACACTGATCCCTGAAGTACACTATTTACATTATTCAGACTATTGTCGTCATCTTTGTTGCCATATTTATCACAACGTTTCGGCTGTTGTATGCTTCAGCCATCTTCAGGTAGTTGGAATGTCAAACTGAACCCTTTATTTCACTCACTGTTCTAGTTTCATGTGCTATGTCTAATGGATGTCAGCTGTCGGTTATCTCCTGTTAATTCCCACTCTCCAAGTTCTCCACTGCATTAACTAGGTATTGAACTCACAACTCTTTGGGTCCTGGGGAGACTGGGGATTTTGAGGAACGGGAATCACATCATAATTACTATTGTTCCTAGATCCACCCTGACCCATGGAGCTAGCACCTGTTAGGGTCCCCCCTGCTATGGGAAAATAATTAAAACTGAAGACACAGCACTACAAGAGTGTCAAAATTTATTTTTATAGGAAAATTACCAGTAGTATTTTGCCGTAGTGAAATGACCAGGAAGACTTTTTATAGCAAAATGACTGTTATATATCGTACCTATGAACGCTAATAGGTATGTCCCAATCCTCATGTACATGTTGAACACTACTGTAAGTGGTTTACTTACTTCATGTCAGTATTGTATTTTGTTGATGTTATAAAGATTACCATTTCATTTCCAACCTTTGTTTCGGTTATTCCTCATCCAGTAACCTTTTCTCAGTTACAACAATGGCCAATGACGCTTTTTAAAGGCAAAATGGCCAGCAAGCCTTTTTTTTAAAGGCAAAATGGCCAACGATGCTTTTTGATGGCAAAATGATGAACGACGCTTTTTGATGGCAAAATGGCGAACGACACTTTTTGATGGCAAAATGGCGAACGAAGCTTTTTGATGGCAAAATGACGAACGAAGCTTTTTGATGGCAAAATGGCGAACGAAGCTTTTTGATGGCAAAATGACCAACAACACTTTTTTTGTGGCAAAATGACCATTATTTCATTTGACACTAAAATTGATGATGTTACATACATTGTCAGAAAACAAAAAAAAATTAGTTTGCTATGATTAATCTCATTTTCTTGAAAGGAGAAACAAGTTTTCATTTCTTTGTTTGATTTTGCAAGATTATTTGGTTAAAAAAAAAAATAGGTTAATTACAATTTGATCATGAAATAATGTCGATCTCTTTAATTAATTATAAAGTTTGAATTTTCATATATAGATTTCGGCATTAAATAAACAACATGGGTTGTTTATGCTGCTAAACAAAAACAACCAACCAACAAAAGCCGTCACTGAAAACCTTAATTACTCGCAGGCAAATGTTCCAGTTCTTAGCAACATTTGCTGCATATTTGTCAGTGTTCTAGATAAATGTTTTTGTCGTCATTCCTAGTCAGTGCCTGGAAAACAACTTTGAATTCAGTTACAGCCAGTGATACAAACCCGTGAACATAGATGGGTGTATATACAGCTGACCTTAGATGTCATCACTGCTCGCAGAGTGACATGCGGAGGAGTATCATCACAAAAAATAAGCATACATATCAAAATTAAAATCTCCCCCTTTTTATATTGACTGAATAATGAGATTGCAATTAAAATATTGAACAATGGATATTATATCATTTTGGTTTTCCCCTTAAGGCTGAATTTCCAAATATTAAAAAAAAAAAAAAAATAAAGCAATAGAAATAATTGCATTATTTACATTATTCGGACTGTTATCCTCATCTTCATTGCCATATTCACAACGTTTCGGCTGTTGTATGCTCCGGCCTTCTTCTTTTTGAACTGAACCCTTTATTTCATCGACTGGTGGGAGGGATTGTTCTAGTTCCACATGCCATGTCTCTTCCGGATGTTATTTCCCTTTAACTCAACTCTCCAAATTTTTGATTTCCCACTGCTATGGCCTGATATTGAAGTCACGACTCTTTGAGCCACTGGATCTAACCAACATGGATGAAATAAAAGGTTCGGTCTGAAATTCCAGTCACCTGAAGAAGGCCAGAGCACACAACAGCCGAAATGTTGTGAATATGGCAATGAAGATTAGGATAACAGTCCGAATAATGCAAGTCATCATAATACCTCATCTCGGAGATATAGACAGATATCAGTAGAAATACATCTTCCATTCTTGATGTCATATTTATGCAAAGAAGGCTTTTCTGTAATAAACAACAGTAAAGACCAAAATCGATCATGGCTAGAATCCTTGGAAGAAGATTTAAGAGAATGCCTGTCCAAAATTCTGCCTTGTAAAGAAGATATTCAAGATGTAAAACAAATGTCAAGCTCATTAAATGTTAAATTAATAAACATAGGAGCATCCTCAATATCAGGTGGCTGGAAATTGTCTCCAACTCTGAGACAGAACCAGACAATCCCCAATTGAGATTGACATCAACAAATGGAAATGGGGATGGATCTGCCATATACTCCGCAAGCCTGCTTTTAGTGTCACCAGGCAAGCCCTTGACTGGAATCCACAAGGTTGAAAAGGTAGAAAAGTAGGTCGACCAAAAAAAAGTAGGTCGACCAAAAACAAGTAGGTCGAAAAGTAGGTCGACCAAAACAGAGTTTGCGCCGAAGTGTTGACATAGTAGTGATGGCAGCCGGCACAACATGGGCCGGGCTAAAGAGGATCACCCAGAACCACATCCATTGGGGAGGTGTTGCTGCATCCCTATGTTCCTTAAGGAATAAAGAGGCATAAAGCAAATTAAACAGAAAAATAAACATAATTTTTTTTTTTGTTTTAAGAATTTTAATTATTATCTTAATACAAATTATAATAAATTGTTTTGTTTGTATCAATAAACAAGGGTCAATTTTCAATAATTATTACGAAAAAAAAAATAAAACAAAAACGCATATGCTTGGCCAAAAGCTGACGTTGTGAGAAGACATTTGCAAATTGAATGTCAAGCTTGTATATCTTATTACATGGTAAATTATAATAAATGGTAAAATAAATAAATATAAGTTTTTTTTTTTTTTTTTTTTTTTTTTTTTATAAACATTTTAATTATACAGGGTGTTTCAAAAAATTTGATATCATTTCGCAATCTAATAACTTTGTTAGATCTTCAAATGACTTCAAATTTTAATAGCATCTTTGTTTAATGTTTGTTTTTGTGTTTTTCTTATTTGGATTTTTATGTTCTTTAATCTTTTTCTTTACAGGTATAAAAATGCCGTGTCTCAGGCGGTGCGCATATTGAACATTTGTGAAATCGTTCACATAATCCACATGCTTTTGAATTTCTCATTCAGATTTGGAAGAATAAATCTTATGATCTGCAACATTAATACTTTTTAATTTCATTTGCCTTAATCATGTACTTTCTGTGATATTTACATCTCAAAGAATATCAAATTTTTTGAAACACCCTGTATTATTTACATTATTCAAACTATTGTCCTCATCTTTGTTGCCATATTTATTACGTTTCAGCCGTTGTACGCTCCGGCCTCCTTCAGGTGGTTGGAATGTTGAACTGAACCCTTTATTTCCCCAAGGACACATGGCACACTAGATAAAGGCATTGGTAAGATCCAGTGACAGAACCCAACGAGTGTGAGTTCAATACCCAGCTAAGGCAGTGGAGAACTTTCAGAGGGAAAATTAACAGGAGATAACTGATAACTGACATCCATTAAACATGGCACATGGGGAAATAGAACAGTCTGCCCCAGTGAGCGAAATAAAGAGTTCAGTTCGACATTCCAACCTCCTGAACAAGGCCGGAGTGTACAACGGCCGAAATGTTGTAATAAATATAGCAACAAAGATGAGGACAATAGTCTGAATAATGTAAATAATATACATAATACCTCATCTCGGAAATATAGACAGACATTTGAATTATCTTTTTATTATAAATTATACTAAATTGTTTTGTGCTAATTAATAAATCATAAAAAGTATATTTCTTTTCAGGATTCTTTCTTTTTTTTTTTTTTTTTTTTTAATTTTTTTTTTTTTTTTTTTTTTTTTTTAATTTTTTTCTTCTTTTTTTTAATTTTTTTCTTCTTTTTTTTTTAAATTTTTTTCTTCTTTTTTTTTATTTTTTTCTTCTTTTTTTTTTTAATTTTTTTCTTCTTTTTTTTTTTTTTTTTTTTTTTTTTTATTTTTTTCTTTTTTTTTTTTTTTTTTTCTTTTTTTTAAATTTTTTTCTTTTTTTTTAATTTTTTTTCTTTTTTTTTTTTTTTTTTTTTTTTTATTTTTTTTTTTTTTTTAAATTTTTTTTCTTTTTTAAATTTTTTTTTTTTTTTTTTTTTTCTTTTTTTTAAATTTTTTTTTTTTTTTTTTTTTTTTTTTTTTTTTTTTTTTTTTTAAATTTTTTTTTTTTTTGATTTTTTTTAATTTTTTTCTTTTTTTTTTTTTTTTTTTTTTTTTTTTTTAAAATTTTTTTTTAAATTTTTCTTAAAAAATTTTTTTTTTTTAAATTTTTTTTTTTTTTAAATTTTTTAAATTTTTTAAAATTTTTTTTTTCTTTTTTTTAATTTTTTTTTTTTTTTTTTTTATTTTTTAATTTTTTTTTTATTTTTTTTTTTTTTTTTTTTTTTTTTTTGATTATCATAAATGTACTGTAGAAGTTTAACTATGAGTTCAAGTGTACTGAGAGATAAAAAAAAAAAAATTGAAAAAAAAATCTTCAAAATAACCTAACCAGTATTCCAAAACAAATATTCTATCAGCACCAGAACAATTTATTTCATATCCCTTCAGGTCATAGACAATCAGGACTCTCTACAGATGTCCTTTCTTTTTATTTCTTGTGATGTGATGCCTTTTTGAGAAAGATAGCAGAATGGTTCTATAGAGGCAAATATGACTCTCAACAGATGTCTTTTTTTTATTTATTTCTTGAGAATAGCCTTCTTAAGATAGTCAATAAAATTTTTTTTTTAATATATATTTTGTGATAAATAATACAAATTTCTAAATTTTAAAATCCTTCATCCTTTCAAGAAGTCGTTAAGTTTTATTTCCCTCTCCCTCCCTCCTTTCTCTCTCTATTTCTCAGACACAAACTAACATAAATAGATTCACGTCTTAAAAATAAATCAGTTTGTTTGATGATCAGAAAAGCGTGAAACCCATGGTTACAAACTCATCTCCATGTGTGTATATATATATATATATAAGTTTTTTTTGTTATACAAAACTTAATAATAGCAAGGAATCAGTGTATTTTAAAAGGTATATCAGTGTAAATTTAATAGCTAAAAACAACTGGTTTCGTCTCAGTCTTATCAAGTTTTATTCTGGGGAAATAAAAAATAGATGTGTAAATTAAAGATGATGAATGAGAGGGGGTGGATTTTTCAAGGAAAACTAGAGCCCAATAATATTCAGACCCAGCAAACAATCCGTCTGTTTACAGAGGGAAGGCTTGCGTGTTCTGATATATAAGGATTCCTGGACCTTGAGATGATCTAAAGAGTGGGACCTTGATAAAATAGAGAAACGGTCCACACTAAAATCGGTAATACAAATCCTGCTATTAATAATATGTTGTGCAATAGATGATCAAGATGTATTAACCAGTTGACTATTGCTAGCATCTGGATTTAAAACCCTGGGAGGTAAATGCTGCTTAATCCTAAAATCCAAATGGTGAGAAGTCCTCCCTGTGTAGTTGAGTCCATAACTACATTCTTATTTGTAAATAACTGAGTTAACATGATCAGTGGGGAAGGGTGTCCTTATGAATGGAAGAAAGAATAGGTCGAGTAAAAAAATATTACTCGAACATTAGCAGAAAAATAACAACTGTTGATTGCAAATGAAATTCGCCTAGCTAAAGACTCACCCTCTGAACCAATCAAGGGAAGATGCAAATAAACAGGACATTTTTTTTTTTTCTCTTTTTTTTTTTTTTAACAAGATGCGACTTAACCCTATGAAAATTATTGATGACATCATGGATAATGGCATCCAAAACATCCAAAGAATATCCATTTTTGGAAAGTGTCATCTTAATAAAATCAGTTTCAACACAGAGAAAGCCTTCGGAACGGATCATAAGAGCCCTATGAGTTAAGGTCTTAACCAGATTTATCTTACATTGTGGGGGACAAAAAGAGTCCCAACGTGTATAAAGTCCTGAAAAGGTAGCCTTCCTAAAAACAGAAGTCAAAAACTTGTCACAGGTTCTATGGACAAGAACATCCAAAAAGGAAAGCAACAATTAGACTTCTTTTCCTTTTTTATATATATATATATATATATATATATGAAAGGTGTGAAAAGTGTACATATAAATAAATATATATATGTATAATTATTTTAAATTTCAACATACAAATGCGTATGTATAAACACAACACCACCCGTATACATATGTCATATCCGAAACTGCCCACATATGTTTATATATGTATGAGTCCCGACGGACAACCAAGTATGTATATGTGTCTGCATACATCGATGTTTGCGTTAGTACGGTGACAAAAGCGACGAAGTTTCCCCCACCACTTCCACGATAACACCAATACACGCAATCTACATAAACCCAAATTTTTTAAAAAATTAATCACTTTGTCTGACGATCGCTAAAGTGTGAAACCCAGGGTCACAAACTGACATCTATTTAACCAAATTATATATATATATATATATATATATATATGGAACTACTTTTCACCAGCATCAAAAGAATGGAGTAAAGTTAAAATGGAAGAAACTGATTTAAAAGAAGGAACAGAGATGAAAGATTGTGCTACTATTGTTAAACCTACCATTCCTTTCAAAGCCTGAAAAGAAAAATGTTATAGAGGCAAATGTTTATTCAAATTACAAACAAAAAGAGCAAGGAAGATAGAATTATGTAGCAATTGCTAATAATAATTGTTTGTTAGTATCTGAATGCACCTTTTGATTTGAATGTTTTTCTATGGGCCTATTGGATATCCAATTCAGCAGGTAAACACAACACCAGTGAAGATTGCTAAAGTTAAGTGTAACATGACAATGCATTCAGTGAAGAGAGCCCTGACTTTTTGAGGCGTGTCTTGTTGTCAGTTTTATGCTCGTTATTTTATTTTATTTTTTCAATATTGAACTCATTTTCCACAATTCTTTTTTTATTTTTCAGTTCTGGATCAGCGAAGTCTTCAATAGTTTCAGCAACTTTACAGATCTCTTTGTAGAGATTTACGATGGTGGCCATGGTAACATGAATTTAACAAATGTTACATTGGAAATAGAGAAAAACCCAAAAGAGTAAGTTCCGATGTCATGAAATTTGTCTTGATTTCTTCATGCGCTCTCTCTCTCTTTCTCTCTCTCTCACACACACTATTTATTTAAGACAAAAATTATTTACATCCTCATCGTTCTTGTTCTCACAACGTTTCAGTTGTTGTGCCTTCATCAGGAGTATGTCAATCCAGGTGACCCACAGGGATTTCTGAACTGAACCGTTTATTTAATCTCAGTTTGGTACATTTTTGGCATAGCCCATTTGGTGTAAAAAAAAATAATTGAACTATTTGGCGCAGCTGTTTAGGCGCTACACTGTTTTGACATCACTCTTTGACTGGAAGCAAAAAAAAAAACGATATAAGCATTGAAAACGCAACTTTCAATATGAATTTTTATTCATTTAGAAAATTAAGGATCCTATTAAAATACTAATGGAATAATAGTAATTAAAAACTTAAATTAAAAATATTGTATTTCAAAAAAAAAAAATTAAAATCTTAGTAAACCCATTTAATCTTACAATAAAATAAATAATAAAAAAGTATTCATCGTGTATCACTTTGTTTCTTCCATGTTTTGTATAAAATATTTGCTTCCATTTTGGAATAAAAGGGCTTTGATGACTGAAAAATAGGAAGCTGCTCTGAAGGAAATATAAAAATACCGTCAACTACCCTTTTTCTTAAAATGAACTATTCGAGAAAATTTGAGTATAACAACAAAGTACTAATTTGACTACTAGGCGAGAGAGAGAGAAATTTGACTATAACAACGAAATATTAATCTGACTCCTCTTCGTCCTCTGTCAAAAAATTCTTATGTCGAATCAGCCACGCCAAATAGGCTACGCCAGAACGTCCCATTCCCACAAACATTGCTCGTTTTTCATCATCTGAGACGACCTGTTTCTGTCTTCTGTCAGTATGGCTGATGCTAACCTCTAGGAGAGGGACTCATTGTGTCTTCTCATGTTTTCCGCTGATATGAAGTGGAAAGACTATATTGAATTGATTGTAAGGAAAGTTTGTTTCTTGTCCTAGAAAATTCTTCTCGTCAGAATTCATCTGATACAATTATAAGTATATACCATTCATCCGTGCATTGAATATTGCTGCCACATCCGGTCTGGTGTTTCAGTTATGGATTTAGAGATTCTTGATAAAATCCAAAGAATCTGCATTATTATCAGTCCTGACCTGGCATCTTGACTTCAGTCGCTTTTCCATTGACGTAACGTAGCTTCTCTGTGCGTTTTCTATAAATATTTTGTGGTAATTGTTCTTTTCTTTTTTGTTTGTTTAGTGGCTAATTTGGCTACTAGACGAGATAGAGAGAAAATGACTCGAGATGAGATGCCAGGTCAGGGCCTATCACGTTGCATATCAGTCTTTGGATTTTGTTGAGGACTGTGAGATGAACAGTGGGGGCACCAGACTATATATGGCAACAGTATTCATTAATTAAAAAAGCGTTTTATATTATAGATGCTATTGTTGCACAAAATTTTTTTTTTTTTTTTTTTTAATTACAAAATTTTAAAAGTTTATAAATTATTATATTTATTTGTAGGGGTCAAGTGATATTATTAAATAAAAATTTTTTTTTTTTTTTTTTTTTTTTGGTGAATAAATAATTATAGACATGCATACACAATATTAACATAAAATAAGACTGGTAACTTTTTTTTTATGTTTTTAAATTTTTTTTTTTTTTTGCTGTAAGGTTCACCTTGAACAAGGCCCGGGAGCCACTCAAGGTGGAAGGTTATATTGAGGTAGTATATAGTCATCCACATACAAGCTTGTTTCACTGTATCACAGCTCATCAGTGTGGCTAGATGTCTGATTGCTTCAAGCTGGGATTGAAACTTGACTGATTTGGCATTAGTCAGAGATCTTACTCTAGTTATTGGTGCATGGCAGAGAAAGGGAAATTTTAACATGTTATATATGAAATGTGTATAAACGCGAGTGGCTAAGAGGCCTCAATTATGAATTGAAGAGCAGTCTCTTAACGCCGCGTATTTAATTTTATGAAATTTTGAAATTTTTTTTTTTTTTTTTTTTTTTTTGTAGCACTTAATGTTTCTATTAATTATAAGGACAAGCCCTAGGAGAATTTAAATCATTGAATGTTTGGTGTCAAACAGGACTCCCCCCCCCCCCAATTATCTAAAATCTGCTCTGAATTGTAAAATAAAAAATGTACTAAAACTAAGATATTATTTAACTAAAAAAAGTTTTTAATTGCTTCTATGAATAAAATATATCAAAGATGCTGGTGTCAGGCAAAAAATTTTTTTGATGAATAACAAAATGATCGGAGAGGAAGATAACGCTTAATCCTGGACTTGAATATCTTAAGATTGTTGTGATCAGGAGGGAGGAAATAACCATCCTCTTGGGAGTCAGTTCCACAGAGCAGTGATTTGCAGGAAGAATCTGCCTGAGTGGAACTTGCATCTCACCAAAGGAATATGGAAGGTATGATGATAGTTCACTGCAATATGTGCGGCAAGGTGGGTCTTGGCCATGAAGGCTAAAATTGGTGGAACTAACGAATGTAGTTCATCAGAGCACTTTCTATGGAATCGGTAATAGAGCATCTCTGAGAAAGGTGTTGTAGGGTGGAAAATAATTCCCACCCCCAAGTACACAGAGACACTCTTGGACACTATGGAGACAGGATAGTAAGGACTGGGCAACTCCTGTCCAAATACGGTAGCAGTACTCCATTTTAGACTTGGTCTGGTTCTTGTAAAGGTAGAGAATAGCATGAGGTGTCAGATATTTACTAGAGCAGAACCAGGAATCAACCACAACCTACTGCCAGGCACGATGAACAGATGTCCCCTCAAGGAGATAACCTGCCTTGATAACTACTGGGCCTTAAACACACACCTGGCCTCAAGTGAAACGCAAACATACAATCCATTGCTAAAGATGCAGGTAAAATAGTCGGCCGTCTGTACTGCTCGTGTAACTACCTAGCTCCTCATGCTATCTTCTAAAATAGTGTACTGTTGTCATATCGGGGCAGCAGCTGCCCAGTACTGACTTTCCAATCTTGAGTTCAAAAGCATCTCTGAGTGACAAAATATTTTCCGCACTCCAATCTCTCTCCCCCAGGCAGGATGCAGCAAATCTCTCGCAGCTCTATTGCTACTTCCATACTTGATTCTTCTAGTTCTAACCTTCGCAACTAGGACCCGCCATGCCACTCCCATTGTAGCAAACCACCCATATTCTCTCCGTATTCCATTGGTTAGAAGTAAGTTCAACTCGAACAGATTCTTCCTGCAAAGAACTGTGGAACCGACTCCCAAGAGGATGCTTCCCCGATCACTAGAATCTTAACCTGTTCAAGTCTAGGGTCAATCGTTATCTTCCCCACGTATCCGCATAAACTGTGTCTCTTACTCTGTAACCCTCTACCCCTCTACCTGCTTTGTGGAACTGACTCCCAAGAGGATGCTTCCCCAATCACTACAGTCTTAACCTGTTCAAATCTAGGGTCAACCATTATCTTCCCCACCTATCCGCATAAACTGTGTCTCTTACTCTGTAACCCTCTACCTGCTTTGTGGAACCGACTCCCAAGAGGATGCTTCCCCGATCACTCCAATCTTAACCTGTTCAAGTCTAGGGTTTACCGTTATCTTTCACACCTATCCGCATAAACTGTGCATCTTACTCTCTAACTCTCTACCTGCTTTGTGGAACCAACTCCCAAGAGGATGCTTCCCTGAACTGTTAAGATTGTGGTGTCTGGGAAGCATATTCTTGTGAGCCAGTTCCACAATCTTAACTTGTTCAAGTCTAGGGTCAAACGTTATTTTCCACACATATCCGTATAAATTGTGTCTCTTAATGTAAATCTCTACCTTAAGTGCCCTCCATGTTTTGTACAGGGTGAACCTTACACTAAAAAAATTATTCTCAATTAAGATTGGTAAAAAATAATTAATGAGAACTATACGAATAATAAAATGAATTTTAATTATTTAGAACCCAGTACAAATTTCAGCATGAAGAAAAAAAAAATATAGGCAAACATGGATAAATGTGCCCACAATATGATTGAATGTCAAAAGGATAGTTTTTCCCATGATACCACTTTTTTAACTACCTTTACTCTTTTGGCAATGCTTGTTTTCAAAAACAATGATTAGAAATTTAATAAACCCTAAACCTATAATTCCTTTCCCACCGCCTATACCTGATGGTGTAACCATGTTTAGTCATCTGATCCTCAGGATGTTAGGACGACGTTTTAACCACAGGTCTAACTCTGGGTGGTCCATACTATTAGTCACTGGCCGCTTCGATCCACACCAACTCTGCCCATGTGTTGTTGATCCCAGAGTGGTGGAAGGTCAAATGTCATAGTAATTGAAGCGCTGGTTTGAGCTGTGATGGAAGCTATATTAATGGAAGGAATATCTTCATAATGTAAAATAAAATGAAAGATTCATTGGGTTAATCTTCAGCTGGTATATATAGTTCTTGTTACAACAAAAATTAATCCTTCCCACATCAAACTCTACAGTAACACTGACCCTTGTCTAAAATTCTGAGGGAGCTGGATTCAAAGTTCTTCAGCATCAAGAGATCAGCTGATGTGGACTCCAGAGGCACTGATGTGGGAACTCGCAGCGCAAGCTCTCAAAGCTATCTGCTTATATGCGCTTCAACCCAAAACCAAAATCAGCATGGTTCTAGGTATTAGGTGATTCCCTAATCTTCACATTAATCTCAACAAGGGTTCATTGTTCCCTATTTTTGCTTTTTTGATCAACTTTCCAAATTTAGAGAATTATTCACTTTCCTTGTATATAATATGTGCAGAAAAAGACAATACTAGTTTTTATCCAACATGTTTCATCCAATGTGGGATTTTTCAAGACAAAAAACAAAATGAATTTATTTAAACAAAGTATCTATAAGCAACAAACAAAATGTCGTCGGCAACTAGAATTTAGAAACGCTATTGTATATTCATTTGGTCAAGTGAAAAATTATGTCAATTACTCTGTTTGAAGTGAATATTTTCACATGTTGAAATATTGTTTGTATTGTGTTGATGGATTCAACCATTTTCTTTTGATTTCTTGATATATTTATTGTGTACATTGGCTTGCGATAGTAGCGATTCTGTTAGGAAAGTTGATATTGCAGGGGAAAAAACCCGGGTGTAGATTAATATTTGGATAATATTCAATGGCAGCACTTTTGAGGATTTTCCTTCTGAGTGAATTTCTTTTTTTATGAGCATATTATTTATAAAATCAAAATTGTGGTTGAATTTTTACATATGTATGTATTTGAACACTTACACACACACACACACACACACATGAATAAATATAATTAAATATATATATATATATATATATATATATTGGCTTGACTCCAAAATGGTATGATGTGTTAGGCTATGGCCTCTAGGAGTAATGTTGAAAAAGTGTGGGGGGGTAAAAAAAAAAAAGTGTGATTTATTTATAAGATGAGATATTTGAATGTTAAAGATTTGTGTCCCTTTTAATTAAAAAAAGTGTGACACACACAGATATTTTCACATTTGTTATATTGATTGTTTATTTACACTAATATAATGTATTGGAATGGTTGGCAAAACATTGGCTAATTGCCAATTGATTCAAACTTTATAAAATGGTAAATAAGAATTTCCTTAGATATATGTTCACATATTTTAATAATTTTGTAATTGTTTATAAATTTATGAATGAGTAAATTTACTAAAACGCTTCCAAAACTGATATTCACTCAGTATTAAAGAAAGCTGTCTGAATTATTATAACTTTTATATAAGACGGATTCACATCAATTCTTTTTCAGCAATAGAAAAAAAGGGAAAATCAATAGTTATAAATAAGATATTGTATTAGTTTTAATTCTATTAATATTTTTTTTTAATTTAAAAAGTGATGATTAGAATTGTACTAAAACCTAAGCATATGACAGTGAATTTATACATTTTCTTTGCTTTTGAGAATTTATCAACAAAAATAATAAACACTATTTATTGAAATGGTTGGCAAAACATTGACTAATTGCCAATTGATTTGAACGTTATAAAATGGGGAAATATTGTGTGGCATTAGTTTTAATTGTATTAGTTTTTAGTTTTGTAAATATAAAATTATTCTTGTAAATAAACAAGTAAATAGTGTTTTAATATTTTTGTTGTCAATTCTCAATAACAAGGAACTATTACTGTATACACTTTTAACTCCCTCAGCCATATTTGTTTTAAATTGTTAGTTTTTAGAATGTTGTAAAGATGAACTGATTCTTGTAAATAAACAATCTAATAATCCTGTATATTGTTTTAAAGTGATGATTAGGATTTTAATAAAACCCTATATTACAATCAGTATATTCAAATAATGGAAAAAACAGACAGATTAAAAATCTACCGTTCTTTAGCATTTACTTTTTAAAAAAAAGTGCTCAATACAACATAGAGAAAAATAAATTTTGATGATATTTTTATTTGAAAAATATTTCCATCGCTACACAAAAGCTTTCATGTTTCGGAATTGAAAATTGGATAGATGATAGATAGAATTGGAACAATTTCAATTCCGAAACATGAAAGCTTTTGTGTAGCGATGGAAATATTTTTCAAATAAAAGTATTATTGAAATATATTACAATCAATATATAAACTGATCCCTTAATTTTTCATAAGAATTGATAACAAAAATAATAAACACTATTTATTAGATTGTTTATTGGAATGATTCACAAAACATCAGCGAATTGACAATTGATTCAAACTTTATAAAATGGTAAATAATGAGGATTTCCTTAGAGTCAGTTCATATATTTTAATAATTTTGTAACTGTTTATAAATTTATGAATAAAAAATTGTTTTCATATCTATTTCTTTATAAATTGCTAAAAGATGAATATTGCATTAGTTTTAAATGTGTTAGTTTCTAGAATGTTATAAAATAAAAATATTTTGTAAATAAACAATCTAGCTTTCTGAGAAAAAGTATTATGATTATTTACATTATTTGGACTGTTATCCTCCTCTTCATTGCCATATTCACAACGTTTTGGCCGTTATACACTCTGGCCTTCTTCAGGTGATTGGAATTTTGAACTAAACCCTTTATTTTGCCCACCAGGATAGATTGTTCTAGTTCCACGTACCATGCCTCTTCTGGATGTCTCAGTTATTTCCCTTTAACTCAACTCGCCAAGTTTTTTGGTTCACCACTGCTGTAGCCTGATATTGCACTCACTCCTCAAGGACCTATGGTCCAGTCGATAAAAGGGTTGGTTGGATCCAGTGACTAGACACAAATATCAAAATTTCAGATAATATTACTACTACTAATACTACTAGTGGAAATAAAGCAATGGAAATAAAGATGAAAGAAATCCTAGTGAAAAATGAAGAATACTTGACAATGCTTCACCTAATAAAAAAGATAATATTAGTACTTCTAATATGGCGGTGTAGTCAGGGCATGGGCTGTTGTCTTTGGCCAGGATTGGTCTTGGTATCAGAGAACAAGCCGTCAACCCATACTTGTCTGTTATTGATGGCGTTTAACACAGCAGCTGGTCTTTAAGTTGACCTCTTCAACGATGACGTCTCTTACACACATGATTTTTGATCTTAAGAGAGTCAAGCCGAATTATGACTGGGGTATCTGGACCAAGCTAAACCAACGAGTTGAATACACGCACACAAAATTGAAAATAAAATGAATGACACCTGATATTTATATAAAAATAAAAATAAATATTTACAGTTCTTTTTCTTTTTTTTCCCCCGACCTGTTTCTAATATTGGGCGACAGAACAAAAATTTCAGCTAACTTCTCTAAGGGTGACCAGACTTGACAACTGGATTTATCTTCAAATACTGTTGGGTTTTTTTTTTTTTTTTCAAGAATGGCACAAGGTTTTCTCCTTCAGCAGATAATTATTATTATCAGGATGGCAAAACAGCGTTATGGCAGAAATCTCTTAACTCCCTGTTGCAACTTCAACTAACTTTAGCCCCCCCATGGGCACTTGTATTTATGGGTGTCCCTTCAAACTGGTGTGGTGTGGGCGAATAGATGGGTTTTATGCAAATCTCCTAAAATTCAACCAGTCTCATTCTTTCATTCTCTGTTTCACACTTCTAATTTTGGAAGATCCCTCTCCTCTTTCAAAAGGAGCCATTATATGACATCTTCTGCCTTCACAATTGCTCATTCTGTTTTCACAATTATAATTTTTTCTCAGGGAAATTTTGGCTAACAATTTTCTCAGCATGTATACATCGGACACCTTTCAACAGGTGACCTTAACCTCTGCCCCCTGATCCTGCACCTGTTCACTGTCTCTCTCCAGGCAGCGACAATAGCATTCTGTATATATTTTTTTTTAACAAAAATCATACGTCTGTTCCCAATGCTACTGGAAAATGATTCCCTTTCTGACAAAAAAAATAAAATAGTCTTTTTAACCCTTTTCGTCCGTATGTTAAATATTGTCACAGTAATACTATTAGTGGAAATAAAACAAATGAAATTAAAATGAAAGAAGCCCTAATAAAATAATTACTAATCATTGACTTCATCTAATCAAAGTTCCAGATAATACTACTGCTGATCTCTGATAAGAATCAAGGCTTTGGGAGTCTGTTTTGAAAGCAGGGAAAAAAGCTGGGGTGAGGATTGGAAAAGTCTAGAACGTGAACTCGTCAAATATTGTATTCGTGCTTCTCAAATTAAATTCCAATAAGAAATCTCCACAATGTTTGGCATTAGCAGCAAAGTCAGAATATTGGCCAAAAAGCCAGCCTTCTTGATAGTAAAAGACCACAAAGAAGATTTCCTCAGCAGTCCATCATTCCGCTTGATAAACCCAACACTTGGTTTTTATAAGCGACAAAATTGTAATGGATACTTGCAAATTACTAAGGGTGAAATGAGAATGAAAGAATGAAACTGGTTGAATTTTAGGAGATTTGCATAAAACCCACCTATTCGCCCACACCACACCAGTTTGAAGGGACACCCATAAATACAAGTGCCCACGGGGGCTAAACCAGTGGAAGAGCATGTCAGATTGCATTTCATGGTTTGAAAACATTCCCAACCAGAGTAATAAAGCGTTCATCAAATATAATGGATTTCTATCCGTCTATTACTGAAAAGAATTTATTGGAGACTCTGATGCTTGCCAAGGACTTTGTATGCTTAAAGCCTGAACATATTAAAGTAATCCTTCATTGCCATAAATCAGTTTTATTTCATAATGGTGAAGCGTGGATTAAGAAATCCAAGGCTGGTAATTTTGATGTCTGTCAAGGATCATTCAACAGGGCAGAGGTGTCTGAACTGTTGGGAATATATAAGTTAATTAAAACAAATGAAATTGTCCACATTGACGATTATGGAATATACCAGGATGATGAACTGATGGTGGTACTGCGTGTATGATTATAACAGTGTATTTCATATGCATTTACAAAAAAAATTCACAACTATCAATTACATTAGTTTTTTGTCTTATCAATTCGCCCCTGAAGATGATCTTGGATAAGATTGAAACTACTTGAGAAAATAAATGAAAAAAAACTCCGACACCTGAATTTAATATCAACATTACGAAGTTATTTTGAGAATTTGAGAGGATTGGTTACTTTGATAGTGAAAAAACATATTCTTCTCACTCCCTTCATCATGTACACCCTTGTGCTTGCAGATTGACCACATTCTTGATTGGATTTAAATCAGGAGAGTTTCTGGGCCAGTCTGTAATGCTTTGATTTGCTCACTAGTAAGGCTTGCCAGTGTGCTTGTGCAGTGTTACAATCTTTGTATGCTTCCTTGGAGTAACATCCATTGCAGACAATGACCGTAGGACAAATAATCGACAGTAGAGACAATAGTGTCTGGGCATGATAAAGATCTGATGCAATCATAGATGCAGTAATAGTTTTTAAGGCCAAACAAATTTCATCATACAGCCCCAAAATAGATTCCTATTACTGCATACCACTGCAAATGACCTAATCTGACGAAAAAATAGAAATTGATCATACCCTGTTACTCCAGTGGGTCTAAAACTGACTGTATGGTGAAAGAAAAGAAACTAAAGTGGTTGTTTCAATTAATTTGCACAAGAGTGTAAGTACCTCAGCTACAGACACTGAAGGTTCCTTTAAAATCTTCACATTTTTAATCATCCTGACTTATTTTTCCTTTTTGTAAAAATGCCATATCTGTTAATATTTATTTGTTTAAATTTCATGTCTTACATCTTATTTTTGCCTGGTCTCACAAGAGTCCTCCAGTATTATTTGCATGACAAATAGACCAGAAGCATTAAACATTTATTAAAAAAACATCCCTACCTTATATCAGAAGTGTTGAACTCCGTGGTTTGTTTTTGTTTTACGACATATAGACCTCAGTGGTTTATTTTATTCCAACAGGATTTTTATTGTTGGTAATATTTTTTCCAAAACTGTATTGCTGGTAATATTTTTTTCCTTAAAAAATCCCGTCCTAGGTAAGACGTTAAACAACATCCGCATCCTGGGTGAGATGTTAAACTACGTCCAGCAGCAAGTCCTCAGCAAGTGATCCGGAGGGTTTGAGAAGTGTGGAACCACCTCTTAATCGCTAGTGTTTCCAGGTCCACCCTGACCCAGGGTGGTAGCACCTGTTAGGGTCCCAGATATGGGCAAATTGTTAACTATTACCAGCAATACTTTCTTGAAAAAAATTATTACCAGCAATACAATTTTGAAGGAAATATATTACCAGAAACAGATTTTTGACAAAACAAAACATTACCAGCAATAAAAATCTTTGTCAGCATTAAATAACCCATTGAGGTTGATATGCCGTTAAACAAAATAAAGCAAACCAATCTAAACCAAAGAATAGATTTTCTATTCATAAGAATCTATCTTAAAAATGTCGTCAGCATTAAATAACCCATTGAGGTTGATATGACATTAAACAAAATAAACCAAACCAGACCTTCAAAAATCCATTGCTGGTAATAATTTTTACAAAAAATGTATTGCTCGTATTAAAACCTATTTTTACAATTTCATAGTGTTTTGACCCCTTTTCAGGGTTAACTATTTTCTCGTAGCTGGGTCCCTAACAGGTGCTACCACCCTGGGTCAGGGTGGACCTAGGAACACCAGCAATTAAGAGGTTGTTCCAGGCTTCTCAGAACCTCCTGATCAGAGGACTTGCTGTTGGATGTAGTTTATTGTCTTACCCAGGACACAGATGTAGATTATCATCATGGGCAACAAAGTGGTGATTGACTAATGTGATATTCTCGTTGATATACATATATATTTACAGAAAATTTATTTTTCAGACTTTATTATATTTAATCTCTTCTTCTTTTTTAAACCAGATCTTTATCCTTTCTGCTGAGAGAAATGATGACAAACAGTGAAGGATTCCTTGTCCTTGATTTCAACACAATGAATCAAGCAGAAAAAAGTTTCTTGAAGAATATTCAGAATGAGACAGTCACTCTAAAATTAAACATTTCTACAGAGGTAAAAATAACTGCTATCAATTTATGTAAAACATAAAAAAAATGATGGCCATATTTAAATATTCTGCATTTCTAGGGTTGCTTTTTAGGAAAACACTCAAGAAATAATCCAACTTCTTTGCATTAATTTTTTTTTTTTTCACAGTTATCAGCAGAGCACATTTGTATTACCTTATGGGAGTGCATTTATAATAAGTCCAATCAGCCTTCCCTCTGTAAACTAAATAAATAGTTGCTGGATGTGTAAATGTTTAAAATAAAGGTCTAAAGTCTGTGATTTATACTTTTCTCTATGCATTGCTCAGAATTACCCACTCTCGCAATATTTCAAGTGACTAACCACATTTCATGCATTAGTATCATTCGATTAGGGCTACACAAATCAAGGTGAGGATAATTGTTTAAGTAAATAATGTTCTTTCTGTTTTGTTTGATTCTGTGTTTGTTTCTATTTCAGGTAAACAAATCGGAAGTAATTGATATTTTTAAAAAGAGAAAAGGTAAGCTTATTTATCTCTGTGGATGTACACACTACACCACATGATATTCATATTTGCTTGGGTTTAGGGAAGTTATTGACCCACCAATGAAAAATAGTCTCCACCAAGAAACACATGCACTATTCCATGTGTTCAGCCAGGCTTACAGCCATGTCAAGTTGATAACAGTGTGTTTATACCAAAAAATATAAACCTTACGAATGGAAATATTGATATCGAAACCAACCATAGTTGACACCGTATGATTGCTTAGAAAACGTCGACAGTCGACGTCGTAAGATTGCTTAGAAAACAAAATACAAAAATTAATTTCTTGGAATTTCCTTGAATTAATTGGGGTGGGGAGCTAACAAAAAAAGCATTTTACCAAATGAATACAAAAATTACTCCCTCAGCAAAAAGAAATATATGATTTTTAGAAGCTCAATTCTGGTCTGTGTTGCAATACATATATCTGCATTTGTATGTGAAGAAGTCATTTTGTCCTCTTGCAATAATTGTCTTTAATCATTTTTTTTTCTTCCTCTTTCTTTTAGGATGGAGTGATGTTATCAGTTGTTATCGAAATGCAAGTGGAGTCATTGCCACTGTCCTAGCAGGCAATAAATCGAAAGGGAAAATTAATGACTGCCCTTCATCTCCTGTGCGCTTTGACTTTTTCCAAATCAGGTCCCTTTTCAATTTTACCATACAGCTACTAAGCCATGGTTTGGATTATTTTCCATTGGACAATCATGTAATTGAAATTTTTGAGAACAACACATCTATCCAAAATATCTCTCTTCAAGAAACCACCAAGAATAAGACAAGCAACGTTTCATTTGCAATTTCTCGTACTTTTAACAAGGTAAGAACATTTTTTTTCCCCACCAATTTGTCTTCTATAATTTCATTGTTTACACTATTTACATTCAGTTTGTTGTATTATCGAATTATTTCAAAACATGATTGTCGAAAGTGTGGGGCGTCCCAGTGAGGTTTGAACTCGCTACTCAGCCTAACCATCACACCACATCAATGTGCTCTAGGGATTTTCTAAGTGTAGCTTAGATGTGGCACAAGGACAAAAGTGTGGGGCACCCAGTGAGGATCAAACTCGCTATTCAGTTGTAAATAATCTAGTCAGCCAAGGCTGATAATCATTATAACATGTTGAAATTCCCAGATGATAGCATAGCTTGGGTATGGCACAAGGCTGAAAGTGTGGGGCATTCAGTGAGGATCACTCATTACTCGGTCATAATTGATCTAGCGAGACAAGCTTGCTAACCATTACACCATGTGGAAGTGCACTTTTCTAAGCATAGCTTAGACGTGGCACAAGGCCAAAAATGAGGGGCACTCATTGAAGATCGAAGTCAACTTAGTTGTGATTATTCTTGCAAGACAAGCTTGTTAACCATTACAACCCAATAAATTGCCCAAATGCCATTCCACTTCAGTTCCGCATATCAACACCTCAATGGGTTATTTAATACCAACAAGATTTTTATTACTGGTAATATTTTTTTTTTTTCCTTCAAAAAAAACTATTGCTGGTAATAAAAAGATTAATTTTTTATTCCATTTCAATGTCATCTTTTTTTTTTTTTTTTTTTTTTCCAAATAAAAATTAGTTTCATAAAAAACAATGATTACAAAACATTATTTAATGAATAAGAGGGGGAAAAAGAAATTCAACCTGAAAGATTCTTTGGTAAAATATGCCAACGTTTCACCAAATAAAAAAAGAAATAATATTCTTGGCTTACCTTTTTTGACTCGGCAAACTTCTTTCTTGTTGACTTTTTCTCAGACTGCTGACCCAACAATTTTCTATCAGTAATTTTCGACAATCTTCAGTTGTTCTTGATAATCTCCACTGATATTTGCTCTGTGAGATGTGGTTTGATTTGGTTTGTTTTACGGCATATCAACCTCAATGGGTTATTTAATACCGACAAGATTTTTATTGCTGGTAATATTTTTTTTCTTCAACAATTGTAATATTTATTTGTTTTTTTTTTTCAAAAATATATTGTTGGTAAATCCCTTTTTTTTTTTTTTTTTTTTTTTATTTAAATTGCTGGTAATAATTTTTTCTTCAAAAATTTATTGCTTTATAAAAAAAAGTATTGCTGGCATTAAAACCTATTTTTATACTTTCATAGTGTTTTGACCCCTGTTTGGGGGTTAACTTTTTGCCCATAGCTGGGACCCTAACAGGTGCTACCACCCTGGATCAAGGTGGACCTGGGAACACCAGCAATTAAGAGGTGGTTCCATGCTTCTCAAAGCCTTTAATCAGAGGCCCTGCTGTTGGTTGTAGTTTATCGTCTTACTCAGGATGCAGATATAGTTTATCGTCATATCCAGGATGTTGAGAAAAGAAAGTTATGAATCAGTCTTCTCCCAGCTATGAGTAAATAGCAGAACAGGCAACATTCTATAGCCTTGGGTGGCAGCCAGTCTAGGAGAAAGAAAACTCTGAATTCAAACCAGCCTAGAGATGGTTGTCCCCTGTCAGGTTATCTTGCCGAAGAAATGCCACTTCTACTGAAGTACATATGGTGCCCTAATGACTCTAATGGGTTATGGGAGATTCATGATCGTAATTTAATATTTCAGCAGACGTAAAAAAAATATTTTTTCTTCATCCATTTGATGTTCATAGCTGTGTATTGACCTTATGAAAGTTTGTATTGTTGAATTCTTACCAGTTTTTCTATTTTTTTCTTACAGAGCTCGGTTTACAATATCCAGTTGAAAGTAAAGATCAAATCAAAATTAATTCTACTTGACAGTGTGTATTTTGGAGCACAAACTTTTTCTTGGTTTTCTCTAAACAAAATACTACAGGTAAGTAATTCCTATTCATGCAGATCTCTTGCATCCCCACCTACCCCCTTCATATGAAAATTCAGCAATTCACGGCAACTGTTCCGACGAGCTGCTGTCACTGGTTCTTGGACTTTAAACGTGCTACCAGGCTGGCATTTTGGTTTTACCCTTTCACTGTCAAAACAGTTAAATGTAACCGTCTCTTCTTCTCAAACAGCTTCTTCTCCCGCACTTCCCATCTGTGGAACTCCCTTCCCCTTACTTGCTTCCCTGATGACTATAATCTTCAAATATTCAAGTGTAATGTCAATTGACATCTGACACCCTGAGCTTGTTCCCTGTCCTTCTCTGTATCGTTTCCCCAAACATGCCTCTTTACTCTTGTTGTCTACTCTCTGTTACCCCTTGCATGGCTAGTGGCACTCCTGCCTTGCTTGGGGTGTATTACCTTAAAAAAATTCTTCAGCTAAGAAGTTCAGTCCAGGAGAGTAACTCTTTGCACCACCTTCAGCTCACATTTACCATGAATTGGGAAAATTATAGTGATTTAAAGAAGAATCTGCAATATTATTGGTCCTGATCTGGCAGCTCAGCTGCAGTTACTGTCTCACTATAGGTTGCCATGCGGTTGTCTTTTCTATAAATACTTTCATGGTAATTGTTCGCTGTAATTTATTTATTAATTTTAATTGCCGAATTTTTCTTATTATCTCTGTAAATATTGATTACTAGCTGGTGAAATTAAACTTGATGGGAAATGGGTAAAAACGGAAAACATAATTACCGTCTAAGTATCCAATGAAAGGGTGTCCACTCAAAAAAAAAGGAAAAAGGAAAAAATTACCTGTAAACAGCTTAAATAGAGTTTGCACTGTTGTGATTGGCTGTTGGTCAACCTCCAATCAAATGTGTGATAACGGGGTACATTTATAGAAGTCAGTGTCTACAAGCATTTTTTCGAGGGCGTATCAGAGTCTGATCAGCTCTGAGGGGGTCGATTTGGTGAGGTCAGTATGATGTTTGAAAGACCCGAAACTGCCCAATGATCCAATTTCAGAACATCACTGACGACGCCCTCTAGCGCAAGAAGAGCGTATATTCAAAGTACGAATGAGAACTACACTAGAATTTCTGAATTTAAATGCAGGATGGAACTGGCATTGAGATCCCATCAATTTACATTTGAGCTGGCTAGATATAACTGTAAATTCTATACTAACATTTTCTTTCTTGCACTTCTCGCTTGTGGAAATCTCTTCCAGCTCCATGCTTTCCAGCCAACTTTAATCTGCAAAAATTTAAATGCAATGTCAATCGCTATCTACTGTCCACCTGATTACCCTCTTCTCTTTCTGCTCATTATTAATGTTTCTGTTTCTAATTCTTCCACACTCTGTGACCCCTTGTGTCTTAGTGGCTTTACTGCCTTGCATGGGCTGATACTGACTTAAAAAAGAAAAAAAAAAAACTGTCCGTTCATTGAATATTGCTGCCATACCTGATAAGGTGCTCCTACTACATATCTTGAAATTCTTGACAAAATTCAAGAGAGGATCTGTGATGTAAATGGTCCTGATCTAGTATCTCAGCTTCAGTCATTTTCCTACTGTCATGACATACCTTCACTCTGTTTTTGCCACAAATATTTTCATGGCAATTGTTCTGATGAACTTTACCCCTTGTTGCCTTGAATACATAAATTTAAGTGTGCTATGAGATTGACAATTAAGTTTGACCATTTTACTGTTGAACTAGTGAGATGCAACTGTCTCTTCTCTTTTAATAGTTTTTCTAATACGTCACACCTGTCTCTTCTAATAGTTTTTCTACCACTTCACACCTGCCTCTTCTAATAGTTTTCTACCACTTCACACCTGCCTCTTCTAATAGTTTTTCTACCACTTCACCTGTCTCTTCTAATGGTTTTCTACCACTCTTGTCTCTTCTAATAGTTTTTCTACCACTTCACACCTGTCTCTTCTTAGTTTTTCTTCTAATAGTTTTTCTACCACTTCACACCTGTCTCTTCTAATAGTTTTTTTTTCTACCACTTCACACCTGTCTCTTCTAATAGTTTTTTTTACCACTTCACACCTGTCTCTTCTAATAGTTTTTCTACCACTTCACACCTGTCTCTTCTCTTCTAGTTTTTTCTACCACTTCACACCTGTTTTTCTACCACTTCACACCTGTCTCTTCTCTTCTAATAGTTTTTCTACCACTTCACACCTGTCTCTTCTCTTCTAATAGTTTTTCTACCACTTCACCTGTCTCTTCTCTTCCTACACCTGCCACTTCACACCTGTCTCTTCTCTTCTAATAGTTTTTCTACCACTTCACACTGTCTTCTCTTCTCTTTTCTACCACTTCAGTTTTCTCTTCTACCACTTCACACCTGTCTCTTCTCTTCTAATAGTTTTTTCTACCACTTCACACCTGTCTCTTCTCTTCTAATAGTTTTTCTACCACTTCACACCTGCTCTCTTCTCTTCTGTCTCTTCACCTGCCTCTTCTCTTCTAATAGTTTTTCTACCACTTCACACCTGCCTCTTCTCTTCTAATAGCTTTTCTACCACTTCACACCTGTCTCTTCTCTTCTAATAGTTTTTCTACCACTTCACACCTGTCTCTTCTTCTAATAGTTTTTTCTACCACTTCACACCTGCCTCTTTTTCTAATAGTTTTTCTACCACTTCACACCTGCCTCTTCTCTTCTAATAGTTTTTCTACCACTTTCTTCTCTTCTAGTTTTTTCTACCACTTCACACCTGTCTCTTCTAATAGTTTTTCTACCACTTCACACCTGTCTCTTCTCTTCTAATAGTTTTTCTACCACTTCACCTGTCTCTTCTCTTCTAATAGTTTTTCTACCACTTTGCCTCTTCTCTTCTAATACTTTTTCTGCCACTTCTCTCTTCTAATAGTTTTTCTTCTAATAGTTTTCTACCACTTCACACCTGTCTCTTCTCTTCTAATAGTTTTTTTCTACCACTTCACACCTCCTCTTCTCTTCTAATAGTTTTTCTACCACTTCACACCTGTCTTCTAATAGTTTTTCTACCACTTCACACCTGCCTCTTTCTAATTTTTTCTAATTCAGTTTTTCTACCACTTCACACCTGCCTCTTCTCTTCTAATAGTTTTTCTACCACTTCACACCTGTCTCTTCTCTTAGTTTTTCTACCACTTCACACCTGCCTCTTCTAATAGTTTTTCTACCACTTCACACCTGTCTCTTCTCTTCTAATAGTTTTTCTCTGTCTCTTCTCTTCTAGTTTTTTCTACCACTTCACACCTGTCTCTTCTCTTCTAATAGTTTTTCTACCACTTCACCTGTCTCTTCTAATCTTTTCTACCACTTCACTGTCTCTTCTCTTCTAATAGTTTTTCTACCACTTCACACCTGCCTTCTTTCTAATAGTTTTCTACCACTTCACCTGCCTCTTCTAATAGTTTTTCTCTTCTCTCTAATAGTTTTTCTACCACTTCACCTGCCTCTTCTAATAGTTTTTCTCTTCTTCTCTTCTAATAGTTTTCTACCACTTCACACCTGTGCTTCTCTTCTAATAGTTTTTCTACCATTCACCTGTCCCTCTCTAATAGTTTTTCTACCACTTCACCTGCCTCTTCTAATAGTTTTTCTACCACTTCACACCTGTCTCTTCTAATAGTTTTTCTACCACTTCACACCTGTCTCTTCTCTTTCACACCTGTCTCTTCTCTTCTAATAGTTTTTCTACCACTTCACACCTGCTCTTCTCTTCTAATAGTTTTTCTACCACTTCACACCTGCCTCTTCTCTCTAATTTTTTTACCAATAGTTTTTCTACCACTTCACACCTGTCTCTTCTCTTCTAATAGTTTTTCTACCACTTCACACCTGTCTCTTCTCTTCTAATAGTTTTTTCTACCACTTCACACCTGTCCTTCTCTTCTAATAGTTTTTCTACCACTTCACACCTGTTTTCTCTTTCTAATAGTTTTTCTACCACTTCACACCTGCCTTCTTCTAATAGTTTTTCTACCACTTCACACCTGTCTCTTCTCTTCTAATAGTTTTTCTACCACTTCACACCTGTCTCTTCTCTTCTAATAGTTTTTCTACCCACTTCACACCTGTCTCATCTTTCACACCTGCCTCTTCTAATAGTTTTCTACCACTTCACACCTGTCTCTTCTCTTTAATAGTTTTTCTACCACTTCACACCTGTCTCTTCTCTTCTAATAGTTTTTCTACCACTTCACACCTGTCTCTTCTCTTCTAATATTTTTCTACCACTTCACACCTGTTTTCTACCACCACTTCACACCTGCCTCTTCTAATAGTTTTTCTACCACTTCACACCTGTCTCTTCTAATAGTTTTTCTACCACTTCACACCTGTCTCTTCTCTTCTAATAGTTTTTCTCTACCACTTCACACCTGTCTCTTTCTCTTCTAACCTGTCACTTCTCTTCTAATAGTTTTCTACCACTTCACACCTGCTCTCTTTCTAATAGTTTTTCTACCACTTCACACCTGTCTACCACTTCACACCTCTAATAGTTTTCTCTCTTCTAATAGTTTTTCTACCACTTCACCACTTCTTCAATAGTTTTTCCCACTTCTTCCTCTTCTAATAGTTTTTCTACCACTTCACACCTGTCTCTTCTCTTCTAATAGTTTTCTACCACTTCACCCTGCCTCTTCTAATAGTTTTTCTACCACTTCACACCTTCTAATAGTTTTTCTACTTCACACTTCTCTTCTAATAGTTTTTCTGTCTTCTCTTTCTAATAGTTTTTCCCACTTCACACCTGCCTCTTCTTTTTTCTAATAGTTTTTTTCTACCACTTCACACCTGTCTCTTCTCTTCTAATAGTTTTTCTACCACTTCACACCTGTCTCTTCTAATAGTTTTTTCTACCAGCTTTTCTACCTGTTCTCTTCTAATAGTTTTTCTACCACTTCACCTGTCTTCTTCTAATAGTTTTTCTACCACTTCACACCTGTCACTCTTTTTCTACCACTTCTGTTTCTCTTCTTTCTACCATAGTTTTTTCTACCACTTCCACCACACCTGTCTCTTCTTCTAATAGTTTTTCTACCACTTCACACCACTGTCTGTCTCTTCTCTTCTAATAGTTTTTCTACCACTTCACACCTGTCTCTTCTAATAGTTTTTCTACCACTTCACACCTGTCCTCTTCTAATAGTTTTTCTACCACTTCACACCTGTCTCTTCTCTTCTATTCTCTTCACACCTGTCTCTTCTAATAGTTTTTCTACCACTTCACACCTGTCTCTTCTAATAGTTTTTCTACCACTTCACACCTGCCTCTTCTAATAGTTTTTCTACCACTTCACACCTCTTTCTAATAGTTTTTCTCTTCTCTTCTAATAGTTTTTCTACCACTTCTGCCTCTTCTAATAGTTTTTCTACCACTTCACACCTGCCTCTTCTAATAGTTTTTCTACCACTTCACACCTGTCTCTTCTAATAGTTTTTCTACCACTTCACACCTGCCTCTTCTAATAGTTTTTCTACCACTTCACACCTGTCTCTTCTCTTCTAATAGTTTTTCTACCACTTCACACCTGTCTCTTCTAATAGTTTTTCTACCACTTCACACCTGTCTCTTCTAATAGTTTTTCTACCACTTCACACCTGCCTCTTCTAATTTTTTTCTACCATAGTTTTCTAATAGTTTTTCTACCACTTCACACCTGTCTCTTCTAATAGTTTTTCTACCACTTCACACCTGTCTCTTCTTCTAATAGTTTTTAATAGTTTTTCACCACTTCACACCTGCCTCTTCTAATAGTTTTTCTACCACTTCACACCTGTCTCTTCTAATAGTTTTTCTACCACTCTGTCTTCTAATTTTTTCTACCACTTCACACCTGTCTCTTCTAATAGTTTTCTACCACTTCACCTGTCTCTTCTAATAGTTTTTCTACCACTTCACACCTGTCTTCTTAGTTTTTCTAACACTTCCACACCTGTCTCTTCTAATAGTTTTTCTACCACTTCACACCTGTCTCTTCTCTTCTAATAGTTTTTCTACCACTTCACACCTGTCTCTTCTCTTCTAATAGTTTTTCTACCACTTCACACCTGTCTCTTCTCTTCTAATAGTTTTTCTACCACTTCACACCTGCCTCTTCTAATAGTTTTTTCTACCACTTCACCTGTCTTTCTTTTTTCTACCACTTCACACCTGTCTCTTCTAATAGTTTTTCTACCACTTCACACCTGTCTAATGTCTCTTTCTCTTCTAATAGTTTTTCTACCACTTTTCTTCTAATAGTTTTTTTCCCACTTCACACCTGTCTCTGTTTTTTCTCTTCTAATAGTTTTTCTACCACTTCACACCTGCACTCTCTTCTAATCTCTTCTCTTCTAATAGTTTTTCTTTCACACCTGCCTTTCTAATAGTTTTTCACCTTCACACCTTCTCTTCTAATAGTTTTTTCTACCACTTTCTGTCCACTTCACCTGTCTGCTTCTAATAGTTTTTCTACCACTTCACACCTGCCTTTTCTCTTCTAATAGTTTTCTACCACTTCACACCTGCCTCTTCTAATAGTTTTTCTACCACTTCACACCTGTCTCTTCTAATAGTTTTTCTACCACTTCACACCTCTTCTAATAGTTTTTCTGCCTCTTCTAATAGTTTTTCTTCACCTGCCTCTTCCAATAGTTTTCTACTTCACACCTGTCTCTTCTCTTCTAATAGTTTTTCTCCACCACCTGTCTCTTCACCTGTCTTTCTACTTCTGTCTCTTCTTTCTAATAGTTTTTCTACCACTTCACACCTGTCTCTTCTAATAGTTTTTCTCTTCTAACCTGTCTTTCTACCACCACTTCACACCTGCCTCTTCTAATAGTTTTTCTACCACTTCACTGTCTCTTCTAATAGTTTTTCTACCACTTCACACCTGTCTCTTCTCTTCTAATAGTTTTTCTACCACTTCACACCTGCCTCTTCTAATAGTTTTTCTACCACTTCACACCTGCCTCTTCTAATAGTTTTTCTACCACTTCACACCTGCCTCTTCTAATAGTTTTTCTACCACTTCACACCTGCCTCTTCTAATAGTTTTTCTACCACTTCACACCTGCCTCTTCTAATAGTTTTTCTACCACTTCACACCTGTCTCTTCTCTTCTAATAGTTTTTCTACCACTTCACACCTGTCTCTTCTCTTCTAATAGTTTTTCTACCACTTCACACCTGCCTCTTCTTTTCTAATAGCTTTTCTACCACTTCACACCTGTCTCTTCTCTTCTAATAGTTTTTCTACCACTTCACACCTGCCTCTTCTAATAGTTTTTCTACCACTTCACACCTGCCTCTTCTAATAGTTTTTCTACCACTTCACACCTGCCTCTTCTAATAGTTTTTCTACCACTTCACACCTGTCTCTTCTCTTCTAATAGTTTTTCTACCACTTCACACCTGCCTCTTCTCTTCTAATAGTTTTTCTACCACTTCACACCTGCCTCTTCTAATAGTTTTTCTACCACTTCACACCTGTCTCTTTCTCTTTTTCTAATTCACACCTGTTTTTCTACCACTTCACACCTGCCTCTTCTAATAGTTTTTCTACCACTTCACACCTGTCTCTTCTCTTCTAATAGTTTTTTCTTGTCTCTTCTAATAGTTTTTCTACCAGTTTTTCTAATAGTTTTTCTACCACTTCACACCTGCCTCTTCTAATAGCTTTTCTACCACTTCACACCTGCCTCTTCTAATAGCTTTTCTACCACTTCACACCTCCCTCTTCTAATAGTTTTTCTACCACTTCACACCTGCCTCTTCTAATAGTTTTTCTACCACTTCACACCTGTCTCTTCTCTTCTAATAGTTTTTCTACCACTTCACACCTGTCTCTTCTCTTCTAATAGCTTTTCTACTACTTCATACCTGTCTGTTCAGAGCGTACAATTCCTGAAATGTTGTGAATATGACAATGAAAATGAGGACAACAGTCCGAACAATATAAATGGTGTAAATATTTTCATTTTTGCTTTTTCATGTTCTCCATTTTTTTTTTCTTTATTTTTAGACTTACCCAGATAAAAATCCTGCCCGATCAGTGACACCCGTGTACCTCAAACTTGTAAGTTTCTTTTCATTGATTATTTTTTATTTGTTTGTCCTGTAATTTTGTTTTCTTTTAATATGCATATGGTTAATATATATATATATATATATATATATATATATATATATATATATATATATACACACACACACATGGTGTGATGGGTAAATTGCTGCCATTTCATATTTTTAATTTTGCACATGTACATTGTTTCTGATTTTGTTGACTGTACAGTATCGTAGGGTCAGTTGGGCACAGTGTACCATGATGCAATTCACTCACCCAGAAATTTGGAAACCTCATGTCTTTCTGCTAGGCACTTGCTCCAAGACAAACATCTCACAGTATTTGAGGGTCAGTCTGAGAACAGTGCAGAGGGTTCAGAAAGAGTTGGCCGAGTCTAATGGTGATTACGAAGGTGTTTGGAGTGATCACTAGTAATGGTGATGTTATGCCTTCATTCATCTTCCTACAAGGCCTCAGACCATAAATACGCAAGATATTATAAGTTAAACAAACTAAGTTGCAAATTTATCAAATGAAATCAGATATCGATCGGAAATGCTGCTGTCATTATACACAAAAATGAAAGGCTTCCTTAGAAAGCAAAAATACTAAATTAAAAACCAAATCAAAGAACCGCGATCTGAATAAACGGAAACTGATACCAAAACACAAATTGCCAAAATGACCAACTCATATATATATATATATATATATATATATATATATATATATATATATTTTAATCAATTCATTGAGTCTGAAAGAAAAGCCTCAACAGAATGCAATAACTGGATCGTTTCGTCCTATTAGATTGGTGCAAAAATAATGACGTAATAATGTCGTTTTTGACGTTAAAAAACGAAAACGTCATTATTTTGCCAACCTAATATGTTAGTCATCAGCAGTTTTACCGAGCAACCTGACAGTTGGGTTGTCAAGCGTCATACCAACTGTTCTAATGGGCCTCGGTGATGAAGAGATTGCAATATGTGAGCGGGCAGCGCTATATTGACTCTGATTTGCAATCTCTTCATCACCGAGGCCCATTAGAACAGTTGGTATGACGTTTGCTTGACAACCCAACTGTCAGGGTTTCAATTTTGGTAGTGGATGCGCACTTCTGATGAGTCCCAAATATAGGACGAAACGGCCGTCCAGTGCTTTCTGCATTCTGTTGAGGTTTTCTTTCAGACTCGATGAATTAATTAAATATAATTATCAAATCCTCCTTATTATATATATATATATATATATATATATATATATATATATATATATGCATGCTTTGACCTTTGTGTGTATATTTGTATTATTTTTATAATTAATTAGATGAGCATATTTTTATTTTAATTATATTTTTGTAATTGGAAGCGTATCAAGTTGGATCTGGTCAAGATCCAAAAAGAACAAAATATGTTAAACACGATGCTACTCCTGACATGAAACACATCTGTTTACCTTCTCTTCTACGTCATCGATAATGGTCACTGTAAGCACGTTATGCACTGGTTAAAGTCCAAAAGCAAATGCTTTTAACACGATGTTGAAAATCTGCCATGCAGTTTCATAAAAAATTGCAAGACTGGCACATCTATGTGAAAAACAATACCCTGTCTGGTGGCAAAAGGTGCAGCCCATGGCAGTACTGCCATAGTGTGTAGGTGTTTTTTGCATATCTTTATATGTGCATATTTAATTTGTTAATATTTATTTGTATTTATTTTTAATTTAATTTTTTACTTGTTTTTATTTTTATTTATTTTATTTCTTATTTTTTAACAAACCTCATCTATAATATGGATTGCTTCACCATAGCCCTGTTTATTTATATATATATATATATATATATATAAGTAGAGCCCTGCGTTGCCCGGGGATGTAACAGTAAGAGATAGATCAAGTATCGGCCATCATAAAGACTGAAAAATAAAATTGACAAAGATTATTGTTTAAGGTTGATGGGCATGCATGTCTTAATTAGTTGTTTTTTTTTTTTTTTTTTTTTTTTTTTTTATGAATTGGTCAAACCCAAACTGAAACAAAAACATTGTTTTCAATCGTTATGAGCCTATCGATTGAATAGAATTTTATTATAAACAATTGTCTTGTAAATGGAATTTTTAAAGCATTCTGAATGGAAAAATAAAGAAAAAAAGTGTGCAAGACAATAAGAAACACTACCTGCCAAAAAAAGTGAAGTTTTGTTGAAATCGGTTGAAAAATGTAGGAAATTTGATCCCATATATAAATGAACACTCACACACGCACACAACCTGGGTTTTATAATAAGTATAACTCGATATAAGTTGTCCCCCTTTCATTAATGCCTCTTAATCGTGTTTTCAAATTGATTTCATGCAAAAACAATTGTTTTTCCAATTTTTGGTGCTGTCAGAACCACCGCAAGGTAATTTAACGTAGTCCTGTGAAGTTTTGTTGAAATCGGTTGAAAAATGTAGGAAATCTGATTCAATATATAAATGAACACACACACACAATCTGGGTTTTATAATAAGTATGATATATACACATATATATTAAAATTAAACACACACACACACACACACACACACACACACACACACACACAAATTTAAAGACTCCATGCAAAACATACTAGTAGAAAATACAAACATAACCCCATCCACATGTAAAAAATGATTAAAAATAATGGAACCTTTAATAATAAAAATGAAAAAGTCAACACTTAATAATATTAACTACAAACGCGGTCACAATGTGCTAACTGTGTTCGGAAAATAAAACATCTCTATAACACTAAAAACATACATACAACGCACACACTCAATTAAACCAAAATAATAAATTCTTCCTTGATAATGGCTAAAAGTATAGCCGAAAGCGCTTGGAATTATAGAACATTTGGACAGTTTCTACACACTCTGTATCCCCACCAAAAAATGCACTTGTTCAAACACAAGAAAAATTAAATAAAAAGCTTAATCGTAGTACATTGGCTGTCGTGTGTAATGAAACGTGTATAAATGAAGGATTCGTGCCTAAATACACAATATATACACACACACATATATATATATATATATATATATATATATATATATTAAGAAATGGACAAAGTCCGACAATTTATTTATTAAAGACATTTTTATGTTTAACGTTCTTTTTTATAGATACAAGTATTTAAGTCAATGCTCTGTTTATAATAAACAGTATTAAATAACATTTATCGGCCTGAATGTCCGAGAAATTTTCATAGAAAATATTCGCCCTTTGACAGGATTCGAACCTGCATCCTATAATGAACTGTCATTTACGCTGACGTGCCTTTACCAATCAGTCACAAAGAAGCGTTCGGTAGACAAGGTCGAATTATTACTATATATATATATATATATATATATATATATATATATATATATATATATATATATATATATATATATATAAAGAAAGAAAAGAACAGCAAGATATATAATCCGTGTTCTTATAGATATTTTTATTTTACAAAATAGTGCTCAATGTAAATTTACAGAGCATTAATATTATAAATTAATTAATTTAAAATATGTTTTTTTTTTTTTTTTGCTATACAGTTCTAACCATCTTTCAAAAATGGAAGCTAAAAAGCCACGAATTTAATTTTGTGATTAAATTAAAGACATTAGTTCCATTTCATCCTCAAGAAATTTTTGAGTAACTTTTTTAAATTACTGGTTTTAAATACACAGCTAAAACAAAATTCATGTTTCCAAGGTTACAGATAAATCTATTTTTCTAGACAGGGGTGGCTGGGTTTTCAATATGTCTATAATTTAATGTATCAGTTATTGCTACGTTTGGGTCGTGGAAAGGGATGTATTTTTTCAATGAAATCTAACTTCTGTTAAAAGCGTGTCGTCTGGCCGTAAGAATTTTAGCCATTAACAATATAATTTTAAAAAATCCAGACGATTTGCAAAGAAGTCCACAGATTGTGCAAGAGTGTGGATTCTTGGAGTATATGGCTGGAACAGCAGCAGATATTTTATACCTTTCCCTAGTTTGACGAAGCTTGACAATGTTTGATGCTGCCTTGTTCTTGATGCCATTGTAGCATGTAGTCTTCCATTCATTACGATCAATTATGATGTTCTCAAAGGTAGTGTGATTTATATTTGCAGCTAAGAGGTTACTCTTCAGCTTGTCCCTGTACCTAAGCAAAGGCCGACCCACGTTTTGATGACTATTGTCAAGTTGACCATACATAAGCATTTTTGGAATTCTGTTGTCTTGCATACGTAACACATGACCTGTCCAGCGTAATTGTGATTTCAGGGGAGAAAGGACTCAATGCCATCAATATCACACATGGTGAAAAGGTCTGCATTTGCCATTCTTTCGCTTAGGTTTACCCCCACAGATTTCCCGAAGACAGCCTTTGTAAAAAATATCTAATTGCTGAATTTGCTTTCTGTATAGTGTCCAGGACTCTGAGCCATACAAAACGGTTGTGAGAACTACAGCCTTGTACACCTGTATTTTGGTTCCAAGCCTAATATCACGATCTTTCCAAAGTCGATGACGAAGTTTTCCGAAGGCACTAGAGGCTTTTGCTACTCTATTGATTATCTCATCATCCAGTGTTCCACTTGAATTTACTTTGCTGCCAAGATAATTAATGTTCTTTACATACTTCAGATTATGTCCGTCGACTTGGATTGGTATTTCAGGAAAATATATATATATATATATATATATGGGCAGCATCCTTATGTTTTTTT
Organism: Acanthosepion pharaonis; assembly: GCA_903632075.3. NCBI lineage: Eukaryota > Metazoa > Mollusca > Cephalopoda > Sepiida > Sepiidae > Acanthosepion > Acanthosepion pharaonis. The sequence goes on along the minus strand of CAHIKZ030004631.1, from coordinate 1,870,637 downwards.
TCTTCATTTTGTAGGAGTAAGTGAGTACAAAAATTTTCCAGAATTTTTATTGACCCAATAGCTTTTGGCCACTTCTTTTAGCCATTTTCAAGAGACTTTTGTCTCTGGTGGTATTTAAATTTTTGTACTACCTTACAAAATAGAAAAACGTGTGTGTGTGTGTACATACATATATATATATATATATATAAAAACTGATTTAAAATATGGTTTCTTTGCTACACAGTGATAATCAGGTTTCAAAATTTGAAGCTTAAAAACTTCAAATTTAATTATATAATTAAAAGCAATTGTTCTGTTTCATCTTCAAGCGAATTTTGGGATAACTTATTTTTAAATTTACTGAGTTTGAAACGCACGCACATATAAATTCATAATTTACTGTTTCCAAGGACACAGAGAAATCCAATCATTCAGACAGGGGTGGTAGCATGATTATTTTTATTAACTGTTGTTGTATCAATTTTGAGTTACGTTCGAAAAAGAGGGGAGGGTAGGGGTTTATTTTGTAACGAATTCTGACATCTGTTAAATGCATGACGTCTGGATTTTTTTATTATTAATGGCAAAAAGCATTTTCTTTTCTTACTTGTATATACTTAGATTTTTTCTAGGGGTGTTCAAAAGGTTAGAATATGTTTTATTGAACTATAATTTTAAAATATTTTTACTCTTAATTACTAATAGACTATATTTCTTTTTAAATCAAGTAAATGTAATAGAATTACTTACGTTATTTAAAATTATTTTTTCATATCGAATCTAAGTATGTATATTACCAGCTCGCGTTTTTTTTTATTTTATTTTTAAATATTATTTAAGGAAAATTTTTGACAATGACTGCAAAGAATAGCTATTTCATTTCTTTGATTCAGTAAATTTTTATTTTTTATAAACTTAGTAATATATAGTTTCTCAGGTATGCACAAAGGACATGGGTAGGTCATTAAATGATATGTGATATATAATCTTATATATAAAGCAGGCAAGTGCAGTGTACATGTGTTAGTCTGTCCATACATTTTTTATCTGTGATTCATAAACGACAGCGATTTAAAAATATATATATATATATATAATATTATTATTTTCTTTTCAGGATCCTTCAGATTCACCAAAGTTTGCCTCTTGCTCTTGTGACATCAGTGCTTTAACATACAGCTTTTTTGTTCAAGTGCAAAGTTTGAACGTCCGAACTGAGAACTGTCAGAAAAAATGCAACACTTTAATCACTACATCACCGACAGTTACTTGGACAACTTCAGTGAGCACATATTCAGCCAAGGTCAATGTAAGCAGCATATCAACCCTTAACCCCAGTCAGACTTATTCGATGGATACTAGTTCTAACGGCTACACAGCTGATTTAGCAAGTTCTACTGTGACCGAGAAAGACCTGACCACGTTGGATGTTGATAAAAGTTCACTTTTTGAAACAACTGAGAAATTAACAACTACAATCTCCACGACCACTGAAACGCAGTCTTCCACAGAGCTTAGTAAACACACAACAGAATATGTCACAAGTACAACTAATGTGAAATTAGTGACTTCCACTATGTCCACGTCAACAGAAGTTTCAATACTGCCCTTATATATTAATGAAGTAAGAGTGGGATTGCAGGTTATAGATTACTGGATTGAATTAAAAGGTACGTTACTAAGGTTTTTATTTAATCAGCCTAGAGAACCTTTTTTGCTTACTATCAGTATGGCTGATGCTAACCTCCATTAGAGCAACTCTGCGCCATCTTGGGTCCATGCTCTCCACAAACATGAAGTGGAGTATTTACATCTAATAAGTTGCTACGTCTACAGCTATGAAAGTTGGTTCAGCATGTCATGCCAGACAATTTTTCTCGTCAGAATCCATCTTGCACATGTGTAAATCTACCAATTTTTGGAACTCTCTTTTAGATTCTTGCTTCCCAGTCAACTTTGATCATTCAAAATGGAAATGCAATGTCAATGGTTATCTTCTGTCTTCTTAATTCTTCTTCTTTTATTGTCCTCTCTCCATAATAGTAGTTTTTTTCATATTCTCTAACACTCAGTAACCCCTTGCGTCCTAGTGGCTTTATTGCCTTTGATCTTCAAACATTTAAATGCAATGTCAATCGTTATCTTCTGTCTTCTTAATTCTTCTTCTTTATTGTCCTCTCTCCTTAATAGTAGTTTTTCTCATATTCTCTAACACTCAGTAACCCCTTGCGTCCCTAGTGGCTTTTTTTGCCTTTGATCTTCAAACATTTAAATGCAATGTCAATCGTTATCTTCTGTCTTCTTAATTCTTCTTCTTTTATTGTCCTCTCTCCTTAATAGTAGTTTTTCTCATATTCTCTAACACTCAGTAACCCCTTGCGTCGTAGTGGCTTTATTGCCTTTGATCTTCAAACATTTAAATGCAATGTCAATCGTTATCTTCTGTCTTCTTAATTCTTCTTCTTTTATTGTCCTCTCTCCTTAATAGTAGTTTTTCTCATATTCTCTAACACTCAGTAACCCCTTGCGTCCTAGTGGCTTTATTGCCTTTGATCTTCAAACATTTAAATGCAATGTCAATCGTTATCTTCTGTCTTCTTAATTCTTCTTCTTTTATTGTCCTCTATCTTTAATAGTAGTTTTTTTCATATTCCCTAACACTCAGTAACCCCTTGCGTCCTAGTGGCTTTATTGCCTTTGATCTTCAAACATTTAAATGTAATGTCAATCGTTATCTTCTGTCTTCTTAATCATATTCTCTAACACTCATTGTCCCTCTTCTTTAATAGTGGCTTTTTTGCCTTTTCCCTTCAAAACATTTAAATGCAATGTCAATCGTTATCTTCTGTCTTCTTAATTCTTCTTCTTTTATTGTCCTCTATCTTTAATAGTAGTTTTCTCATATTCTCTAACACTCAGTAACCCTTGCGTCGTAGTGGCTTTATTGCCTTTTGATCTTCAAACATTTAAATGCAATGTCAATCGTTATCTTCTGTCTTCTTAATTCTTCTTCTTTATTGTTCTCTCTCTTTAATAGTAGTTTTCTCATATTCTCTAACACTCAGTAACCCCTTTTGTCCTAGTGGCTTTATTGCCTTTGATCTTCAAACATTTAAATGCAATGTCAATCGTTATCTTCTGTCTTCTTAATTCTTCTTCTTTTATTGTCCTCTCTCCTTAATAGTAGTTTTTCTCATATTCTCTAACACTCAGTAACACTTTGTAGATTTGGTGCCTTACTAGTGGTGAAATGATTACAGCTAATATGACTAGATGTAACCGTAAGTCCTATGCTGACAGTTTCTTCTCTTGCACTTCTCGCTTATGAAACTCTCTTCCTGCTTCTTGCTTCCCTGTCAATTTCGATCGTCAAAAATTGAAATGCAATGTCAATCTTCTGTCTCATTCTCCTTTTATTGCCCCTTCTCCTTAATTGTTTTATTCTATTATTCAGTAACCTCTTGCATCCTAGTGGCTTTGTTGCCTTGCTTGGGCTGAAATGATTAAAAAAAAAAAATTTACACATTCATTGAATAATGCTACCATATCTGATCTGGTGCAGCTGCTAGGCATCTGAACAACATCAGTGGTTAATTGGTGTAAAGAATAGCTTGTGAATTTTAGTGCCTCCAAAAATAAAACATTTTCATTTAATCATCAGAAGTCCATGTATTTGAGGCACCAAAATGGCTGCTATGAAAATATTTATAAAAAAGACAGAGGGTAGCCACATCATGGTGGTGGGAAATTGACTGAAGTTGAGATGTGAGGTCTTTGTAAATTCTTCTTCGCGTTTTGTCAAGAGTCTTGAAATAGATGGTAGGAGCTTTCCTTCCTACCAGGGCTGGTGCATACTAACCCACCCCTCCCTCAAACCAGAGATAGGGAAGCCAGATTGGAAACCCTGGCCAGACTTATCTTGTCCATATTTATTTATTTTTTTTTTTTCTACCTAAAATTGTATATGTTACAAATTAAACTAAGCACAACTGATGATTAAAAGATTTAAAACTTTTGCAGATTTTGATGTCATTCTAGAGTGTTTTTGTTTGTTTCCTTCATCCAAATCCGTGAAATTGTTTTGCTAATGCTAAGCCTCAAAAAAAAAAAAAAGAAAAAAAAAGCATGATATAAAATTCACTATTTTTTTTAATCCATAATGTTGAATCTGTTAAAATTATTCGTTTTTAACAAAAAAAAATCTCAAGTTGTTAAAAATTGTGGCAAAACATTGTTGATTTATTTAAGATGAAATGATCTATTATGACGTGTCTCTAATTTGTATTTAGATACATTGGATTTATTTTCTATTTTTCTAGTTGAATTGTTCACCTACATTGCATATGATCCATTATTTGTAGATAATTAAGTTAGAATAAATTTCGTATTTTATATAAATGTTACCTTATGAAAACTGAGATGGAGTAGAGTGGAGAACCTCATATCATTGCACAGGCCTCATATATATATATATATATATATATATATATATATTGAATTGTTCACCTATATTGTATATGAACCATTATTAGGAGATAATTAGGTTACAATAAAATTTGTATTTTATATAAATTCTACCTCACTATCTTATCAAAATTTGCTTTTGTTCTACCTATATTTATATACGTTACAAATTAAACTTAGCACAACTGACTATTAATGGTTGACAATTTTTGCGGATTTTGACCTCATTCTGGGGCTTTTTTTTTTTTTTTTCCAAATCCGTGAACTTGTTTTGCTCAAGTTAAGTCTCGGAAAAACAAACACGATATAAAATTCACTATTTTTTATCCATAATGTTGAATGTGTTAAAATTCTTCAATATTTTAACAAGAAAAATCTCAAGTTGATATTAAAAATTACGGAAAAACATTGTTGATTTAAGATGGAATGATCTATTATGACATGTCTCTAATTTTGTATTTACTTACATTGTATTTATTTTCAATCTGAGGAAAACTGAGATATAGGGGACTGGGAGTGTATCATAGATTCTAGAGAAGCAAACTAAAACTTCTAAAAATTTATCTGCGATCAACAATGAGAAACGGGGGGGCTAGCAATAATTTTCATTGAAAATGATTGTGTTCGATCCCACGACTCTGATAAAGTCCTGAATACATTTGCTCATAAGTCTTGGAAGAAAAAACATGATATAAAATTCACTATTTTTTTTTCTATCCATAATGTTGAATGTGTTAATATTCTTCAACATTTTAACAAGAAAAATCTCGAGTCGATGTTAAAAAATTGCCACAAAACATTGTTGATTTATTTAAATTTTATTTCATTGGAATTATCTATTATGACATGTCTCTAATTTGTATTTAGATACATTGTATTTATTTTCAATTTTTCTAGTTGAATTGTTCACCTATATGGCATATGATTCATTATTGTACATAATTAGATTACAACAAAATTAGATTACTACATGAGAAAAATTAAAACGTAGTAGAGTATCATAAATATGTTAAAATTCTTCAATATTTTAACAAGAAAAATCTCAAGTTCATATTAAAAATTTCCGCTAAGCATTGTTGATTTATTTAAATGTATTTAAGATGGAATGATCTATTATGACATATCTTTAATTTGTATTTAGATACATTGGATTTATTTTCATTTTTTCTAGTTGAATTGTTCACCTATATTGCATTTGATCCATTATTGTACATAAATAGGTTACAATGAAATTTGTATTTTATATGAAGACTGCCTCAGGAGAATTAAAATATAGTAGAGAGTGGGAGGGGGCGTATTGTAGATTCAGGGAGTGGCACACGACCCTTGCAATAGCCTTGAACATCTTGGCACAATTTGAGTGAAGAAATGGCAAATAAGTCATACAATTTTTAAAGAAAAAAAAGAAAAATCTCGTGTTGATGTTAAAAATGGCAGCAAAACATTTTTGATTTATTTAAGATGGAATAATGACATTATGACATGTCTCTAATTTTGTATTTAGATACATTGTATTTATTTTCACTTTTTTCTAGTTGAATTGTTCATCTATATTGCATATGATCCATTATTTGTAGATAATTAAGTTACAATGAAATTTGTATTTTATTATATGAATTACTACCTTTATTCTAGTATTTGTAATGATTTCTTCTTTTATGCAGGAAACCATTCCCTTGAGAGCCTCAGTTCTTATGTGCTGATTCACGATGCTCCTGGACAAACAAATAGCACAATATTTTCCTTAGATAAACTGAAAACTCTAAACCAAAAAGGACTTTTTTATATCAACTATAACATTGATGGTGCTGGTGATTTGTTAAAGGTCAGTGAAATACATTATTTATCAGTAATAACAACCATTTTAATCTTATTTGCATAAAACCAATGCCTTAGTTATTAAATGTTATATTGCCTCTAGTAGTCAACAGAATGCATGATAGTCAACAAAAGGGACAACCCAAAATGCAAATTACAAATTGGGGATCCTAAAATCAATTGAGTACAAAAATGAAATATCTTAGAAGTGTTCTAAAAGAAGATGGAAAGTGCAATACCGAGATACAAAGCTGCACTGGGTTAGTCAAAGATGGATTCCGGAAGTAAAGCAAAAGATTAATAGACAAAAAAAAAACAAACTTTGTTCGAAATGAAAACCAGGGTACTGAACTGTTATGTAATATCTGTCCTCCTATATGACAGTGAATGCTGAACAATCTCCTGAAAGATGAACATCTAGTGTAGGACGTTAAACTGCATCCAGCAGCAAGGCCTCTGATCAGGAGGTTTTGAGGAGCGTGGAACCACCTCTTAATTGCTGGAGTTCCCAGGTCCACTCCTGACCCAGGGTGGTAGCACCTGTTAGGGTCCCAGCTGTAGGCAAATAGTGAACTCCTAGTTTTTTTCAGATCTTACCCACGTCCTGAGTATGACAATAAGCTACATCCGCGTCCTGAGTATGACAATAAGCTACATCCGCGTCCTGGGTATGGCGATAAACTACATCCAACAGCAAGCCCTCAGATAATGTTTTTCGGAAAAATAATGTTGCCAGCTATACGTTTAATAGTACTATATATATATATATATATATATATATATATAATCTCATCAAATTTTTTTAGACATCTAAATTTCTTTTACATAAATTGTTAAAACCCAATTACAGCCTCTTTCGATTTACTTCCCTCTCCCCCCTCTCCTTGCTGTCACACTCATTTGTATATATCTGTATTATTGTTTTCTGTCTCCTTTTTCTGTTTCATTTTTTTCGTTTTTCTTTTCTCCCTACTCCCTACCCATTTCTATATATCATTTCCATGAAGTTAACCATCTAAATTGGTCATGGTCTGGTCACTCCTCCTACCCCAATATAAAGTACACTTGAGAGAGATATGAAATTAATCCTCCCTATACTTTACCATGTCTCTTTAACTATCCTCTCACACCCCTGTTAAATTACAAAAACTTACACTACCGATCAATTTTAATCTCATTTTTCATTTCATTTCGTTGTTGGAAGTGCTATCTGATGATCCGCATCCTTTTAAAAGGACTCTGCTGAAATAAATTATTATAATGGTACCTTAAAGTGGTCTGTTGTTCTTATATATATATATATATATATATATATATATATATATATAAAACTTAATTTGGCATTAAATGACCTACAGTGGTTGATATGCCATAAAACCCAACCAACCAACCCGAAAGATGAAGAGACTTCTAAGTCTTTGATTGTCTTTCAATCATTCCACCTCACCTATGAGGTGTGCTGCACTGTTTGGGAACCTCTGGTCTTGCCTGACACAGGGAATCAATTTTCTACACAGCAGATCTAACAATTGAGTTAATGTAATCTTTCCACTTCCTGTCAGTGGAAAACATTTATGATAGCCATGATCTATCAAATTCGCATTGCATAAAATCTAATTTAACATATTTACAATACAAAAAAATGAAATCTGAGACGTGTCGTAAAAGAGGAAGGAATGTTCGACACCGAGACACAAAGATGCATTGGCATCGTCAAAGATGCATTCCAAAAGTAAAGCTGTGTAATAAGAGACGAAAAAAAAAACTTTGTTAGAAATGAAGAAAAGAGTACTGAACTGTTATGTAATATCTGTCCCCCTATATGAGGATGAGCATCCTGGGTATGACGATAAACTACGTCCAACAAGGCTTCAGATAATGTTTTCAGAAAAATGATGTTGCCAGCTATACGTTTTTGAAACAATAATGTTGCCAGCTATACGTTTTTGAAACAATAATGTTGCCAGCTATAGGTTTTTTTGGAAACAACAATATTGCCAGTTATGCATTTTTGAAACAAATAATGTTGCCCCCTATACGTTTTTGAAACAAATAATGTTGCCCCCTATACGTTTTTGAAACAAATAATGTTGCCCCCTATATGTTTTTGAAAAAATAATGTTGTCAGCTATGTTTAATAGTACTGTATGTTTAATATATGTATAGGTATATGTGTATGTGTGTGTGTGTGTATATATATATATATATATATATATATATATATATATATATATATATATATATATATCTATCTATCTTAATTGGTTTAAATGACCCAAAAAACTGATATGCCATAAAACCCAAACAACCAAACCAAACCTATATGAGGGTGAATGCTGGACAATCTCTTGAAAGATGAAGAGACTTAAAGCAATAAATGTTTTTGAGAAAATAGAAACAAAAAGGAAACTTAGCATCAGGAAGAGGTAGTTGAAATTTCTGGGGAATATCATGAAAAAGACGGCTTGAAAAATCTGATTCATATGCCAAAAATAAATATGATTTCAACATTTAAAATATTATGGATTATATGTAATTGCATAGTTTTAAATAATTATTAACCAATTTTGTCATTGTGATATTTTTACATTATTAATATAAGAGTAACTAGGGTCCGCAAATTGGCGGAGAGAGTTATCAATGATAATGTTCTGATTTTGAATCCAAGGTTATTTCTCTTTAAACCTCTCTCTGGACTTGCAAATTTTAATTCCAAAAATGTGGCCCAGATGAAAAATATTTGGAACCACTGGGCCAGACAATTTTTCTCACCAGAATCTATCTTATATATATATATATATATATATATATATGTGTGAAAAGTGAGTATCGTAGCCCCTGCCTACAACAACATTACGAAAAAATGCCTACTTTGCCTACATGAAAAAGTAGCAATAATATCACACAAACCACAAAAGAACTTACTAAACAAAAAATCAGAGATAATCTCCAAATGTAGGCATGAGAACAAGTATCTATTATCCGAATTCATACCAAACGGATAAAACAGACAAACCACCAACAATCACAATTTAATTTCAAGATACCATCAAAATAATTGCACCTATCATTATTATAATTGCACCATCATTAGTAATCACTTTTACCACCTTAGAATATCTATTAACTATCAATATTATCATTACCACCTACACACAGCACCATCACTTACACATCACACCCACTATTAACATATAATCCACTACAATCTTTATTACCCCCAGCATATTTAATACTTTAAAACAATATGATCAGATATAATTTCCATATGTAACCATGAGAACAAAACACCTATTACCAGGCAGCTTTAATATAATAATAATAATTTTGTAATTAAAAATTATAGCAATCTTCAACTACCATAATTTTACATAGAATACCTATTATCAGGATTTATACCAAAATAAATTAATACATATAACAAAATAAAAACAAAAATAAAACATCAACAACCACTTTTTTAGTTCAAGCTACCACCACTATAACTACATTCATGGTTTTATCATTCTCCCACCACCGTTACTAATCATTTCTACCAATCTGCAATTTCTTCCAGTTTACAATAACTATTAGCTAAAACCTAAATAGCATTGTCTCCAATCCTTTGAAACATTACTATCACATCATATCATATAAACCCGTTATTAAATTAAACATCACCATATAAATTAAACAATAAGGATTACAATTTTTTACCTGTTACATATACACAGTCACCAAAACAAACAAATAACCAGCTTTAAATATAACAAATAAACCCCATTTTTTTTTCAAAAATTAAAAATAAATATAAATAATTATAATAATAATTTTTACCTATCATAATTTTACACAAACCCCACCACACATATATACATACATGCGAGAAAATATTTTTCAAATATTTTTCAACGGAAAAAAAAAAAAATTTCATAATATGACATGGATACATTCACGAGACAATAACGAGACATTTCATACACTTCCAATGTTTAAATTTCAACATTTCAACATACAAATGCGTATGTATAGACATAACACCACCATTATACATACATGTGTCATAGCCGAAACTGTCTACATATGTTTATATATATGTATGAGTCCTGACGGACGAACAAGTATGTATATGTGTCTGCATACATCGATGTTTTGCGTTAGTACGATGAATGACAAAACGACGAAATTTCCCCCACCACTTCCACAATAACACCAATACACGCAATCTACATAAACCCAAATTTTTAAAACATTAATCAGTTTGTCTGATGATCGCTAAAAGCGTGAAACCCAGGGTCACAAACTCACATCTATCCAACCAAATATATATATATATATATATATATATATATATATATCTATCCAACCAAATATATATATATATATATATATAAGTCCTCCATTTGTACATGCTTTGAATATTGCTGCCACATCTTGTCTGGTGCTTCTGCTGTATATTTAGAGATTCTTGATAAAATCCAAAGAAGAATCTGCAGTGTTATTGGTCCTGACCTGGCATCTCAGCATCAGTCACTTTCTCACTGCATAATGTAGCTTCCCTGTACCTTTTCTACAAAGACTTTCATGGTAATTATTCTTTACTTGATTGGCAACAAAATTTTACACTTGAAATGGCTAGATGTAACCGTAAGTCCTCTGTTAACAGTTTCTTTTATTGCACTTCTCGCTTGTGTAAGTCTCTTTCGGTTTTTTGCTTCCAGTTAACTTTGCATTTAAATGTTTGAAAATCAATGTCAATCGTTATCTTCTATCTTTTTAATTCTTCTTTTATTGTCCTCTCTCCTTAATAGTAGTTTTTCTCATATTCTCTAACACTCAGTAACCCCTTGCGTCCTAGTGGCTTTATTGCCTTTGATCTTCAAATATTTAAATGTAATGTCAATCATTATCTTCTGTCTTCTTAATTCTTCTTCTTTTATTGTTTTTATTGTCCTTCTCTCCTTAATAGTAGTTTTTCTTCATATTCTTAACTTCTGTCGGTAACTTCTTCTTTTATTGTCCTCTAGTGGCTTTTATTGCCTTTGCATTTAAATGTTTGTAGATGAATGTCAATCTTTTCCTTCTGGATTCTTAATTCCTCTTCTTTTATTGTTTTCTCTCATACTCAGTAACTCCTTGTGTCTCAGTGGCTTTACTCCCTTTCTTGGGGTGAAATGCTTTAAAAAAAATGTGGTGTTTTAATTAAATGTTTAACTTTTTAAGGAAGAAAAAAAATAAGAGCCGATAAAAGAACAGTACTGTTCTACACCAAGATCTTCAACACTCTCTCGTTTCTTTTATTCAGGATATGAATTCCACAGCTGGGCTGCTACGAGTATTTAATTCCAAACTCATGACGAGCAAGGATAAAAGTGCTGGTCTCTCTGATTGCCTTGCATATCAAATAGAAGGAAATGTCTTGGAGACTAAATTGGCGAATCTCTGCCCTTTGCATCAAGTCAAGCAGATTACTTGGAGGTAGGTACTTGAAAAAAACATATCTAGACACCCAGTGTGGCCCAAATTCACTGAACAAGCAATTGTCATTGGGCGTGTACTAGTTAATCATCACACTATACTAATTCGTTGAAGATGCCAATCTTCATCTTGTCCTGGGTATGATGTATACATCCTGCAGCAAGGCCTCTGATCAGGAGGTTTTGAGGAGCATGGAACTATCTCTTAATTGTTGTTGTTCCCTGGTCCCCCCTGACCTGGGGTGGTAGCACCTGTTAGGGTCCCAGCTATGGGAAAATAGTTAACCCCCCTAAACTGGGGTTAAAACACTACCAAAGTATAAAAATACTTCAGAAAAACAATTACTGGAAATATATTTTTGAAAAAAAGAAATTGCCAAAGCTCACAAGAAAATAAAATTTCAGCATTAAATGACCCATAAAGAGTTGATGTGCCATATAACAAAACAAACCAAACCAAATCAGTCTTCGTCTCATAAATTCTTTTCATTTTAAATGACCAATGACTAAAAAAAAAAAAAAATATGATAGGGCATCCAGTAAGATTAGCTTAGGGTCAGAATGTTCGATTAAATATCAGCACTCCTTAAACAAATTGGTCCACTTGTAAAATTAGGGGAAAATTACTTTGAAATTAATTTTTTAGATTTGCATTCGTTCAACTATTGTCAATGCACAACATAATCAAAAAATATTGATGTTAGAAGTGGGGGTCCTGTTTATAATATGAATATAGTGTACAACTGATCCCTGACTTTTTGCACTATTATCTGGACTTAACTGTTCTGCATATGAAAACGGTGGATATGCAAATAGTGTAATGGTTAACGGTTCGGAAAGAGAAATTCAAGAGCCGAGTTCAAATTCCAGTTTATTATATTCACTTACATGTAAACCATCTCCTCTTACCCCCTAGCTATGGGTTAAATAATAGAACTTGTATTTGGAAGAATCATTATCACTAGAAAATTGGTAATGAAATATTCACCATTTCTTACACCCCATATGTTTTGGCCTTAAATAACCCACAAATGGTTGATAAGCTATGAAAAAAAGCTAAAAAAAGAAAAAAACAATGAAAAGCATGAATTAATGGAATGAGAATTTATTATTATATACATTACTAGCAGTAGAACCCGGCGTTGCCCGGGGATGTAACAGTAAGAGATAGATCAAGTATCGACCATCATAAAGACTGAAAAATAAAATTGACAAAGATTATTGTTTAAGGTTGACAGACACGCATAGTTTTATTTTTTTATTTATTTTTTTTGTTTTTTTACGAATTGGTCAAACCCAAACTCAAACAAAAACATTGTTTTCAATCTTTGAGTCTAGTGATTGAATAGAATTTTATTATAAACAATTGTCTTGTAAATGGAATTTTTAAAGCATTCTGAATGTAAAAATAAAGAAAAAAGTGTGCAAGACAATAAGAAACACTACCTGCCAAAATAAAAGTGAAGTTTTGTTGAAATCGGTTGAAAAATGTAGGAAATCCGATCCCATATATAAACGAACACACACACACACACACACACACAACCTGGGTTTTATAATAAGTATAACTTGATATGAGTTGTCCCCCTTTCATTCTCGCGATGCCTCATCATTGTGTTTTCAAATTGATTTCGTGCAAAAACAATTCTGTTTTTCCAATTTTTGGCGCTGTTAGAACCACCGCAAGGTAATTTTACGTAGTCCTGTGAAGTTGTGTTGAAATCGGTTGAAAAAATGTAGGAAATCCGATCCAATATATAAACGTACACACACACACACACAACCTGCGTTTTATAATAAGTATAACTCGATATGAGTTGTCCCCCTTTCATTCTTGTGATGCCTCTTAATCGTGTTTTCAAATTGATTTTGTGCAAAAACAATTGTGTTTTTCCAATTTTTGGCGCTGTCAGAACCACCGCAAGGTAATTTTACGTAGTCCTGTGAAGTTTTGTTGAAATCGGTTGAAAAATGTAGGAAATGCGATCCAGTATATAAACGAACAGATACACACACAAACACACACACACACACACACACACAACCTGCATTTTATAATAAGTAAGATTTATGTTTAATAATTTTTTTTAACATTTATTTCCAGAGAACTAGAACAGAATTGGACAATCGGTCGGTGCGGTGCAGAATTTGCAGTCCTGGAAGCAAGCGCCAATGAGCCTAACAAATGTCCCTCCAAGAAATTTAGCAAGCCTCTCTACATGAAGATTTTGGAAAGGAAAAAGAGCAATAAATTCAAATTTTACTTCCTTTCGAGTTTGGTGCAGAAAATAAGTGCCAACGAAGGCTGCATGGTATCAGATGCATTTTTCCTTGGTAAGAAGATATTTATTATTAGGTTAAGGAACGTCATTTGAAGCCGAGATGGTGTCAAGTGTTGACAAACTAAAACCAAATTGGTTGAGGAGATAGACAAGAGACTGAAACAAAATGAGATAAAAAAATTTTATTCTATTGGCAACTTTTGTGTTGAGAAAATTTCAAGGATAGTTCCTGAAAGAAAGAGCAAATTCTTGACATGTTCTCTGAAATGAAGAAAACGTTTAATTTACTCTGTTTGTGAGTTAGGTGTATTTTCTAAGCTAGCAGCGCCTACACTTTTTGGGGTTTGTGAGCTATTTTTTAAATGACCAAGTCAAAATGATCTACATACAATAAAAATGCTAAATGTATGTATGTATGTATGTTTGTGAATATTGAAGTCAACACTCAGAGGCGACTGTTTCATGTTAAATTCAATCATCAGACCACATGGGGTTGTGTTTTTGTTTGACTATTTAGGGTCAGTGGTGCATTCTGGGTAGTTTATTCTAACAGTTATTTTGGTGGGAGTGGTTTGTTAATTTGTTTATTATTTACTTTATTTATTTGGAGTAATTTATTTTACTTGTTTTTTCTTATTTATTTTTATTTTATTTAGTTTTTCAGTTTTTAAGTAACAGTAAAAATTTGTTTTCGTGTCTGCATTTTGAAATGAGTTCTGGTCATTTATTTAGCAGGCTGGGAAGGTAATTATAACTATTTTTTTCCTCGCAAGCAGAGCTTGCAGTTTTTGGATTGATTGTTGTAGGTTGATGTTCTTTCCTTATTTTCCATGATATTTTTGGTATGATTGCCGTTTGTTTTTATTTTCCTAGATGTACTTCAAAAGCATTGTGCTGTTCATGTATTTACTATTTGTGAAAGATGTTTTGTGTACATAGTTTCTTTGTTTCCAGGGTCCTTCAGTTACTCCTATATATACTTTTTCTTCATTATCTGATGATTTTGTCATGGCCTGGTATATTGCATTGTTTTGTAAGCAATTACCATTTAAGGGACACTCATTCTTTATTCTCCAGTTACATATGGGTTTAATTTGTTTGGGAGGTTTGTTGATAGTTTTCCTGTTGTGCTTTTTTATTATTTGTGCCATGTTCTTGGGGCAACTGTTGCTGATATTTACTATGTTTTTGTTGAATATTTTTTAAAGAGTGCTTGATTCAGGGAAGTGTTTTCCTACATTTGTTTTTATGTTTTTGTTGTATAGTGGGTTGAATTATATGATTTTTTTTTTTCCTGTTGGCTTTTTTGTCCTCTGTGGTGTGTATGTGAATGTTGTCGGGAATCCACTACACACACACACACACACACACACACACACACATACTAAGTATACCTTATATCTATATAATAAATGCAAATGTCAGTGTGTCACTGTGTCACACTTTTTCAACTTTAATCCTAGAGGCCAGAACTCAAAATATCATACCATTTTGGTATCAAGCTGACTCCATAAGCAAATTAAAAATATTATATTATCTGGACCCGCAATCCTGAAATTTTGGATTCCCAATTTTTCATTACTGCAATTGTTTTTTGGATTCCATCTTAGCTTCTAGTGATAAAAGCAATTAAAGGGACACAACTCTCTAACTTTCAATAGAGTGTCTCATCTAAAATTTGGGTTCCCAAGTTTTCATTACTGTCATTGTTTTTGGCGTTATCTTTTGCAACAAATTTCTTTGTATGATAGCAATTTTTATGACGTGGAAATAAATTTGGGAATAATGAAAATTAAATGCGAAATCCAACAAGTCACCCATGAAATAATTTTTTTTTTTTTTCATAATCCAGAAAACCCAACCCAATATTATTTGAACTTTTAACAAAGTAGCATCTTGAAATTCATTTTAATCTATGAGATATATATATATATATATATATATATATATATATCATTATCAGGTTCATTGGTCTAAAATATTATATATGTAATTTCAACCAAATTTTACCATATTCTAAAATGTCAAATGATACTGATTGATAATCATATGAATTTAGAAACCTTTAAGTTAATATAATTTCTTTTTACAGAATAATTTGACTGAATTAATTCCTGAAATTGGCCCCTCAAAGATGGGGGTGTTGAAGGAGCATTTAAGGCCCATAATGCTTTATAAGTTTAAAAAGGGGAAACTCTGCAGTCGAAGAGACTCAAAATATTCAACCAGTTTACGGAGAAGATTGCTTGAATGAAATAACTCCAAAGTGGAAATTTCAGCCTTGAAGATGAAGACCAAACAGGACGTCCAGTTGAGGTTGATGAGTTCCTTGTGGCATCAATTGAAGAAAATTCTGCAGTATTTGTGATGAAAGATATGACTTACCTCAGAATTCGAAATGAGCATGAACATGTCTTGCCTGCAAAGAAATATGGCCGCTATTGAAGATGCAATTTATGCGTGCCGATCTTGTCCAAAACGAGACGATATTTGCACACATGCAAATTTCGGCTGTATTAGAACAGCATAAAAAGAGGGGTGCCAGGAACACGAGTGAATCGGGAGTCATTCGGCGGACTGCATGCAGTAGAGCTGGACGTATGAATTGACAGACGAACAAAGAGGAAGTCGAAGTAGGCGCGGCTGAGTTTGGTGTCTGTTTCACAACTGCCCAGTGTAACGGCTGAGAAAGAGTCATTTCCTTGAGGTGATCGAAGAAGAAGAAAAAACAGCTGGCTTGTCGCGAGTACCGCATTTTTTAACCCCCCCCCTTACCTCATCACCATTGTTTTTTTTTTTTTCTACAGTCTCAGTTTGAAGAATTGCCAATGAAGCTTCGTTCAAACCTTACAACTGTTCATCGTCATCTTCAACAACTTGGAATATGGATGCCTCATAAATTGTCTGAAGTCAAACACAAATCTTGAGCTGACGTCTGCTTTTCTCTTCATTCTCATGAACTCATCTTGCCTTTTGTGGAGAGACTTGTGACTGGGGATTAAAAATGGATCCTTTATCCAAATGTTAAATGTCGTAGACAGTGGCTTTGTAATGGGGAAATGGCCCAAACATAATCGAGACGGGAACTTCATGCGCAGAAGGGTCTTCTCTCAATTTGGTGGAAAAGGAATAATTCACTTTCAGTTGCTACCAATCTAATTCAACAATCAATGTTCAAGGTATACTGTCAACAATTAGAACATTTGAACGCGGCTTTGAAGAAAAAAAAAGACCCCTTTTAGTGAATTGAAAAGGAACAGTATTTCATCAGGACAATGCCCGACCCGACACTGCAAAAAATCATATGCCAGAAGATTGAAGAAATTATTTGGGAAAGAATTTTTCATCCACCTTATTCTCCCGACCATGCTCTTTCAGACAACCATTTGTTTCGTAGTTTATAGAATCATTTGGATGGATTAAATCTTAAAAGCCATGAGGAGGTCAAAACTGACATTTCAGAGTTCTTCTCTTCGAAACCAAAAGAGTTCTTTTATTAGTGAAATTGAAAGATTCTAAGCAGATGGAAGGAAGTCATAGATAATCATGGAAACTACATTGATGAATAAATTCCAATAAAATGGAAGACTTGTTCTTTCTTATTCAGAATCCGGACAGAACTTATATTTTTATATATCAAGAACAGTAATTGTATGACAAAGTGGAAAAAAATTTACTTGTTATGCATCTTGTCCTTCAAGACTTCATCAGACTAAATTTATGTTGATAGGATTACACATGTGCACAACAGAGAGGTGCTAAGAATTTTATATATATTTTTTTTATCTAGCTGAATTCATTTAGTCTTTTTTTCCTTTCCATCACTTTTTGTAAGTAGGTATTCCACACTTTGATATCAGAAGATCTGCCAGGAATTGTGAAATGTTGTAAGAGTCAGAGCGCAAATTTACTGTAGATGATTTACTATTAACATTTTTACTGCTACTCATTTGCTCAGTGCTGCCCCCATCTGGCCAGCCATTTTTAAAGAAAATGCCAAATTTCAACCTACATATGTTATTACACAGAAAACTGGCACCAGTGTGTTTTACAGCCTTCCATTTTCATGGATATACCTGAGAATGACTTACCAGATAAGTAATGAGTATACACATGATATCTTTTGAAGCATTGTCCTTTGTGATCTTATGATAGATGGCGCAACGGGTCACTCATACCAGCGGTAGGCAAAAAACATAGGTTTCCATACTTAGCCAGCTGGAGTAAGATAAGAAAAACGAAGATCTCCGTAGTTAGCAGCAGAAGTGTTAAGACATTCTCTAGATATTTACATTGTAGTGAATTATTTTATCCTTTGATCAGCGTACTATTTTTTTATGCCAAAGTTGTGGTCATGCTTGTTATGGTGGGAAACCAATGCATTCAATGTGTTATTTTTTAAAATTTCTCTTTTGTGTTCATATAATCTTTTATTTAGATTTGTTGAGGTTTCTCCTATGTATTTTTTGTGACATTACGGGCGATCGAGTAAATTCCTCCAACTTTTAGCTTATTGTTTTGTTTAATATTGACTAAGTCTTTTATTGTTTTGGATGTAGTAGTAACAACCTTTATGCTAAGATTAGATAGATTCTTTTCAGTTATGGATGTGATAGAATTTTGATTCAAAACTATAAAATTAGATCTTCATTTATTTATTTATTTTTTCTTTCAGATTTCAGTGCTAACAAATCCGGAGCTGACATCAACATTCACACAATTTTGGCAGCTACAAATCAGACTAGACTTAATGCCTTGTATATGTGTTACAAGACTTTGTTTCATAAGGAATTGACCATGCTTAAACTTGATTCAGAAAATGTCAGTGTTTACAAGTGCCACAATGACAAATACCTCCTCCCAACAGTCAAAGGTAAAAAAAAAAAAAAATTACTAGTAAAATTCTCAGTCTACTTTGAATATTACTGCCACATCCGGTCTGGTGCTTCTGCTATATATTTAGAGATTCTTCATAAAATCCAAAGAAGAATCTATCTTGCATATTTATAAGTATCTGTCTATATTTCTGAGATAAAGTATTATGTAAACTATTTACATTATTTGAACTATTGTCCTCGTCTTTGTCGCCATATTTATTAAAATGTTTCAGCCGTTGTACGCTCTGGCCTTCTTCAGGTAGTTGGAATGTTGAACTGAACCCTTTATTTCACTCACTGGGGTAGACTGTTCTAGTTCCACGTGCCATGTTTAATGGATGTCAGTTATCAGTTATCTCCTGTTAATTTCCCTCTGAAAGTTCTCCACTGCCTTGTATTTAGAGACATTGGATTTATTTTCAATTTTTCTAGTTGAATTGTTCACCTATATTGCATACTAGCAGTAGAATCCGGCATTGCCCGGGGATGTAACAGTAAGATAGATCAAGTATCGACCATCATAAAGACTGAAAAATAAAATTGACAAAGATTATTGTTTAAGGTTGACGGACACGCATGTCTTAATTAGTGTTTTTTTTTTTTTTTTTTTTTTTTTACGAATTGGCCAAACCCAAATTCAAACAAAAACATTGTTTACAATCGTTATGAGTCTATCGATTGATGAATAGAATTTTATTATAAACCATTGTCTTGTAAATGGAATTTTTAAAGCATTCTGAATGGAAAAATAAAGAAAAAAGTGTGCAAGACAATAAGAAACACTACCTGCCAAAAAAGTGAAGTTTTGTTGAAATCGGTTGAAAAATGTAGGAAATCCAATCCCATATATAAATGAACACACACACACAAACAACCTGGGTTTTATAATAAGTATAACTCGATATGAGTTGTCCCCCTTTCATTCTGGCGACAGAATCGTGTTTTCAACTTTATTTCATGCAAAAACAATTGTGTTTTTCCAATTTTTGGTGCTGTCAGAACCACCACAAGGTAATTTTACGCAGTCCTGTGAAGTTTTGTTGAAATCGGTTGAAAAATGTAGGAAATCTGATCCAATATATAAACGTACACACACACACAAATCTGAGTTTTATAATAATTAAGATGATCCATTATTGTACATAAATAGGTTACAATAAAATTTGTATTTTATATGAAGACTGCCTCAGGAGAATTAAAATATAGTAGAGAGTGGGAGGGGGCGTATCATAGATTCAGGGAGTGGCACTCAACCCTTGCAATGGCCTTGAACATTTTGGCACAATTTGAGTGAAGAAATGGCAAAGAAGTCATACAATTTTTAAAGAAAAAAAAAGAAAAATCTCGTGTTGATGTTAAAAATGGCAGCAAAACATTTTTGATTTATTTTAGATGGAAGTAACTATTATGACATGTCTCTAATTTTGTATTTAGTTACATTGTATTTATTTTCAATTTTTCTAGTTGAATTGTTCATCTATATTGCATATGATCCATTATTTGTAGATAATTAG
The DNA here is from genome assembly GCA_903632075.3 of Acanthosepion pharaonis. Taxonomy (NCBI): domain Eukaryota; kingdom Metazoa; phylum Mollusca; class Cephalopoda; order Sepiida; family Sepiidae; genus Acanthosepion; species Acanthosepion pharaonis. The sequence continues at coordinate 1,850,244 of CAHIKZ030004631.1, read as the reverse complement.
GTTACAATAAACATTTTTATTTTATATGAGTCTTTCACCCATCTTGGTAGCAAAGTCAATTACAGTGGAACTTTAGATGATGAAATTAGGCATCGGATTGCTAAGGTTACCAGTGCTTTCAGCAAACTTTGCCATCACTTGTGGAATGAACAGGGTATTCGACTGGATACGAAAATTCGGGTTTACAGAGCTGTTGTCCTTGCCATCCTTTGGTATGGCTCAGAGTTGTGGACTCCATACAGGTACCATATATGCCAGCTGGATGTTTTCCATAAAAGCTGTCTGCATGCAATCTGTGGAGTTAACCTTCAAGATAAGACATCTAACTTAGACCTGTTTAACAAATGTAATATAGGAGGTATTGAGACTTTTTATCATACAGACTCGGTTACGGTGGACTGGTCATGTCTTGAGAATATCTGATGACAGGATACCCAAGATCCTAATGTACAGCCAGTTAGATCAGGGCTACAGGATTGTAGGATGCCCATGGCTAAGATACAAAGACAAGCTGAAAAGCAACTTGTCAGCTGTCAATATACCACATAACACCCTTGAGCGCTTAGCCTTGGAGCAGGTAGAATGGAGATCAACGTGTTTAAGTGGACTCGGCAATTTTCAATCTGCTTGTCTGAATCATCTTCAAGAAGTGAGAGCAAGATCTAAAAGGTCAGCCAATCTAACAGTGATCTCGTCTCACAATCCTCACACTTGCTCCATATGTGGTCTCCTTTGTAAATCACTAGCGGGTCTTAAATGCCACTTAAGATTATCGCACAAACTTTCATTTATGAAATTGAGATGGAGTAGAGTGGGTGTCCTCGTATCGTAGGTTCAGAGGTGGGGGCATCAAACCCTTGCACTAGCTCTGCCCTTGGGAAATGTACAACTCTATCTCTTCTCTCTCCTCATTTATGGGTTAAATAGAAGGGTAGACTGTGCCATCTAACATTGGTTGGAACTTAGCCTAAAATAACTCCACTGAATTAAAAATCATGGAAAATGCAACGGGGGTGGGGACCACTCTTCTATATTTGCCAAGAAGACATGACGATTCCCAGATAAAGAAAGAGAATCTGTGGAGAGCCATGATCACCTACGTCTTCATCTTTACTGCCACATTCATGATGATGGAAATAAATGTTGAAATTAATAAAATCTGTTATCTGTTTGTGTCTCATGATGGTGAAAGTTTAATGATTCTTTCATTCATTAATTTTTGTTTTTGTTGCAGTGGCTGAAGCAAGTTCAGGTGGGAAAAGGGCGCTTGCATTTGTGATTCCAATCTTGGTGATTTTTGCATGTCTGGTTATTGGTTTTGTCATTTACATGCGATACAAACGAAGATCATTATTGTGAGTATTGGCTTTGATAATCAATTTAGACTGTAAAATTGATTTTTCTTTCTTGTCTTTTTCTTGTATTTCTTTTCCTTTTCTTTTCTACTTTTCCTTTTCCTTTTCTTTTCTCCTTTTCTTTTCTCCTTTTCTCCTTTTCTTTTCTCCTTTTCCTCTTTCCTTCCTCTTCTCTTTCCTTCCTCTTCTCTTTCCTCTTTCCTTCCTCTTCTCTTTTCTCTTTCACTTTCTCTTCCCTTTCCCTTTCCCTTTCTCTTTCCCTTTCTCTTTCCTTTTCTTTTCTTTTCCCTTTTCTTTCCTTTTCCCTTTTCTTTCCTTTTTCTTTCCTTTTCCTTTTTCTTTCCTTTTTCTTTTCCTTTTTTTCTTTCCTTTTTTTCTTTTCCCTTTTCTTTTTTTCTTCTTTTCTCTCCTTTTTTCTTCTTTTTTTTCCTTTTTTTTTTTTTCTTTTTTTCTTTTTTCTCTTCTTTTCTCTTTTCTTCTCTCTTTCCTCTTTTTTCTCTTTTCTCATTCCTCTTTTTTCTCTTCTTCTCTTTCTTTTTCTCTTCCTTTTCTTTTTTCTCTTCCTTTTCTTTTTTCTCTTCTTCTCTCTTTCCTCTTTTTTCTCTTCTCTCTTTCCTTTTTTTTCCTCTTCTTCTCTCTTTCCTTTTTTTTTTTTTTTTTTCTTCTCTTTCGTTTTTCTTTCCTTCTCTTTTCTGTCTCCTGTTTCCCTTTCTCTTTCCTTCCATTTTCTTTCTCCTTTCCTTTTTCTTTTTTTCTCTTTCCTCTTTTTTCTCTTCTTTTTCCTCCTCTTTCCCCTTATAATTTTTTTTATAAAAATTATAGCAACATCTAATTTGTATTTTATGTTCATTTTTTGTATTCATTTTAGAAACATTAATATTTTCCTGCTTTCTGAAACATTCTAATTTTCTTATTCAACAAACAACAAAAAAAAAAAACGTTTCTATTCTGGGATAGGGTTTAAAACTTTTTCAGGATTAAAGTTTTTTTGTTTTCTGTTTTGGACTGATGGTGCAAAAGTGAAGTGTTTCATTGCATATACACAACAAAGTGTTACAAATTCATTCTGTGCTATCTTATTTCGTGTTTTTTTTTTTTTTTTCTCGTTGCAGAGGCGTTTTAGGAATGACTCGTTATGATGCTGATCAAGATGACCTCCTCGTAAACATGGAAGATGTTGGCCGTCTGGACACTAATTTTCGCAACCCCACATATTCCCAACTGACTGTGTATTGACACATGGACTTAAAAAAAAAATTAGCTTACTTGACATGTGTTCAATGTTGCCATGCAGTAAGTTCACCTGGTTTTACAGTTGCATTTTGTTTCACTGCCTTTCACTTATGACCTTCCATAGACGTTGGTGTTTATTTTTAGACACAAATTAATGCCCCATAAATTTTTTTTGGTACTTTTCTCATTTTCCACTGTATTTATTACAACTGTTAGTCAATATTCGGTCAAACTAAAAGGGTACATATATAACTTTGTAATTTTAAAAATGGAAGATGAGTGGTTATGAAGTGAGGGTTCGATTTACGATATAAGTTTAATGTTAAACTGGACCCTGATTTTATGTCCGGCATTGACATACTGTGTCACTGGCCCCTAATTTCCATGTCTGCCTTTATGTAAATACATTTTTTTTTTAAACTAGCAAAGTTTAAAAAGAAGAAAAAATGTTTATTTTGTTGAATTAATAACTTGACATTAGGGCATCAGCGTAAAGAGTAAAAGAAAATGCGACTGTTTTTTGGTGTTTTTTTTTTTTTTCCATTCTTTCAGGCTTCCATATTTTAAAACAATGGCTGACAAAATGGAGCCATCTCTTGCCTGACAACAAACCCATACAAAGGGCCAGTTTTAGACTTATGGTTACATCAGGATAAGACTTGAAAATTAAATTTAGAAAGAAATGAAGATCATATTAATTCAAAACATTAAATATATTTTCTTAAAGTGCGTGATTTACAAGTTGCATGTAATGTACAACTGAAACCTGATTTTGTGTTTGTCCTTATGAAGAAGTTTATTGGCATTTAATTTTAAAATATGGAAGCCTAAAAAGAAAGTTATATTCTCTCTATTTATAGCTATCTCTCTCACACACATATATATATATATATATATATATATATATATATAGACACGTATGAATCATTCACTCTTTATATATGTATGTGTGTGTGTATATATATATATATACACACACACACCCCCATTCTCTTTCAATCTATATTTATCATTCTCTCTCTTTATATATATATATATACACACACACACACACACACCCCCATTCTCTTCCTATCTATATATATATATATATATATATACACACACACACAATTCTCTTTCTATCTATATTTATCATTCTCTCTCTCTCTCTATATATATATATATATATATATACACACACAAATTCTTTTCTATCTATATTTATCATTCTCTCTCTCTCTCTCTCTCTCTATATATATATATATATATATATATATATATATATATATATATATAAATTCTCTTATCTACAGTATATATCTATGTGTGCATGTATATGTGTGTGCGTGTATCATTCTCTCATATAGTTTTAAGGTGTGCTATATTTATGCAATAACATGCTCAATATCAGAGATAGAGCGTATGTAAATATAAAAGTGAACATTGAAGTCAACACTTAGAGGCGAAAAGCTCTTTTCATGCTAGACACAATCATCAGGCCAAGTATGGACTTCAATGTTCATTTATATATATATATATATATATATATATATATATATATATATATATATATATATATATAATATATATTAAAATATTAAAATCTCCAATCCCTAACTTTAAGTTTTCATAATGCCACAAATGCACTTTCTTGTCACAGGTAAAAAAAAAAAAAAGAGTAAATTCCAACATTCCTGATTTTTTTGCTTTTTGCTTGAAAATTATGGATGTGTTGGGGTAGGTGTATGTTGAAAACCAAAAGCTGCAGCAACTGCATTAGACTAAAAGCAGTGGCAACAATATTTTGCACATGGAAATGACATGTGTAAGGCAATGGAATGAATTTTGATTTTTTTTTTTTTTTTTTTTTTTGTAGAAAGATGTATGCAAAAGAAAGATGATCCTAAATTCTACCACATGTTAGGAGAAAAAAAAGACGTTGAGAAAGACAGGAAGTGTCACATTTTTTTTTTTTTTTTTAAATAGATGCTTGACAGTGCCTTCTAGCAACTTGGCAAAGCTAGGTTATGGACTAATGAGAAAGATCTGTCACTTGAATAAAAACGGACACAAAATGAGAGTCCAGTTTAGCATTATATTTACTTTATAAACAGAACCCCCCTCCAAAAAATTAAAAAAAAAAAAAAAATTTTTTTGCAGGAAATCAATATTTTCTTACAAAAGTTTAAAGGTGTTTTTTTTTAAATTGGGTCCAATTTACAAAACTGGTTGTCGTCAACTTATCACCAGGATTGCTTATGGTCATAAATCAGCCTGTAATTTGTCTTGCAATCTTTTTATCTTGCTTTAGCTATTACTCTATTTTTCATAATTCTTATGTCTTTTTTTATTGTTTTGTTTCTCATTTTTACGCTTGTTGACTTTAAGTCAAACACTGCATACTACGGTACAGTCGGTTTAATATTTGCTGAACATACAAAAACCTCAAAAAGAGGTGCAAAAAACAGAAAGCATTTTAGTTGCAAAACCTACCAAAATACAAAAACCTCTTATTAGCCGCTAGTACTTTGGCTTTCAAAGACACAAACCTTTAAGGGAAAGTGTCATGCCGAGGCTGTCCTGCCACTGACCAAGGGAATGTCAATGTTGCTTGGAGCTGGGGCGAAAATTGTACTGGGAAACATGGAACAAATTTGGCCAGACGTACCAATTTATGGTTGTGGGTAAGTCAACGACAACCTGTATATGTCTAATGCAAAACTGAACCCTTGCTTTGTGCGTGTAATTTTAAAATATGGATGCCTAAAAAGAGACATGTTTTAATAAAAAAAAAAATTCTTTCTTACAAAGAAAAAGTAAATGTAACTATTTTTTTTTCTTTTTGGGTTTCAGTATTTTAAAATTATCAATGTTATGGCTGCATGGAAAAAAACCCAAAAAACTCTTGAATGAAATGGACAGAAAGTAAGGGTTCAGTTTGGCATTATACTTACATTGTAAATTGAACCCCCCTTTCTAAAATCTTCATGTTCTGGAATTTTCAGTTGGATTTTTACTTTTCTGGACACAAAGTAAGGGTTCAGTTTAGTATTATGCTTATTTTGCAAATAAAACACTTAAAAGTTTAAAAAATAATTTTTTTTTTTTTTTTTTTTTTTTTTAGAAATCAGTCATTTATTGAAAACTTATAAAAATACATTTTTTTTTTTAAGTTTTAAAGTGCTTTTAAAATGAGGGTTCGATTTACAATATATGAATAGTTCAAAAGTGAACCCCGATTTTGTGTTCATCTTTAAGTGGGTTTTCATAATTTACTTTCTTGTTACAGAGAAAAAAAAAATAAAAGCAACTTTATTCTTTTTGTCGTTTTGGGGTATTTTAATATTTGTGTAGATTAAGGACTAATGAAAAAGATTTCTTGAATAAAAATGGACACAAAGTCATGGTTCGATTTAGCATTATACTTGCATAAATAGAACCCCCCACACACACACACACACACTGCAAAATTTTAAAAAAATCAATTTTTGGAAGGAACACATAAAAACACATAACAAAAATATATTTTCTTACAAAAATGGATACACTGGTTGAATTGAATCGTAACAAAACTGTCGAAAGAATTTGTTTTAAACTCTTACTTACTTAGAGTATATTATTATAATTTTGTTTGTCCTGCCCTTTCTTAGTTTGCACAACCATTACACCCTGCCAATACCTCATAAATAATGGACTATTCCATTTTGATTGTGTGGAAAGATGGAAAAGACATATCAGAGATGCTACTTGGTTAAAGAAAGAAAGACCAATTAACCTCCCCATCCCCGGAAAAATAATAGGCTGTTCTATTTTAATTGTGTGGAAAGACTGAAAAGTCAGCCCAATCAACCCCTTCCCACCCCGAAAATAATGGGCTGTCCAGTTTTGATTGTGAGAAAAAGAAAGTAAACAAAATTCAAACTGGAAAACTGTGAAATTTTCATGAGTACTACTAGTAAATTATAAAATTTGATCAAAATTTTTTTTTTTTTAAACTGTCCCTTAAAAATATCTGTAATTATGGCTCTTCACAACTTCCTTTAATGACTGTAAACTGTATTACCATATTATTTGGAAAGATCATGGAGTGTTTTCCCATTGCCTTCTACTGAAATCAATTGTTTTTCTCTTAGACTGATTGCCAACCAAGGCTAGAGTGCTCAGTCTGTGTTATTTTTTCCTATAGCTGTAAGTGGGGAAGAAGTGATGGATTAATACCATTTAGAAAAGGGTATTGGTGCAAAAGTGAATGCATCTGCTTTGGCTGGGATTTGAACTTAGCCTGCTGGTACTGTTTTCTGGACAGATTAGTATTACATAATCTGTACATAAAGATTTCTTATGTTTTTTTTTTTTTTTTTTTTTTTTTTTCCCTAACTTGAAAGACAAATATTTTTGGGGATTCAATGAACTTTAATTTCTATTTTTGACCTTAAATTTTAGGGAGTTATGATAGAAGATTTTAAGATAGAAATTCTCTCTATATATTATATATATATATATATATATATATATATATATATATATATATATATATATATATTTTTTTTTGTTCTTTAGTTTATAACTAATATTTTTTTATTTTCTGTTTTAATTCCTCAAATTTTTTGGAACTCCATATCTTTAATTTTTGGAATGTTAAAATTTAAAATATACGTCAAGGTTATATTAACTGTTTCTATTTGAGCCAGACACTTCTGCATCCCCCCTTCCAATTGCAGTTGGGTTTGGTTAATGTAATGTCTACAGTCTCAATAGCTGGCTCCCGTTTCTTCACTTGTGTTTTTTATTTTTTTCTTTCCTTTTTCTTTTTTATTTTTTTTTTTTTTTTTTTTTTTTAAATGTCGAAATTTTAAATTTCTGATTCTAAATTCACATTTCTGAGTTTAAAAGGCCAACATGTTGGTCGAAATAGCTATTCTGATCAGGTAAATTTGAATTTCTATTCTATGTAATTTATATGCTCTGTTATAATAAATACATTGAGTTCTTTTTGTGGATCAGTTTTAATATTTTATATTATTAGGATTCACTTGGATTATATACCAATGGATTATTACCTAATATATATAATTTGTTTGAAAATTATAACATAAATATGATAAAATCACTACAAAAATAGCCATTTTGTTTCAACACTTCTGGTGTTTTATCAAGTGATGGTGTTGAATGTAGATTTGTTCTACTCTGTATTGAGCAATCTTTTAAGAAAAGTATTTTTGGTTATTGGAAATTATTCTATCTACACCAATCCTATACTTGTGTGTGATCTCATAAAGTTTGTTAGGTCGTTAAACATTAAACTAACAAACCTATACTCTGTGTGTGTGTGTATGTATATATATATATATATATATATGCAACAACCTTTCTTTCAAGCATGTTGAATATGACAAACATGGAAAATTTAAAATTTTGATTGAGTTTTTCTAGTGTTCTTAAATTTTCCTGTTTGGTCACGGGTAAGGTAGTGTAAAAAATGGCCATAGTGTCTATCGTTTCAAGTGCTTTTGGCCACTCATTAACCATTTTCAAGAGGTATGTTGTTAATTTCTTTCCATGATTATCTTTTTTTAAGATGTACTTGGGTGATGCGTAAAGTAAGTAATGTTTATTCCAAGCCCTGTGAAAGAAATGTGGCTGGAATTTGAGTTGGCATTCTGTTTTAAAAAAAACTTTTAGCCCATTACCATTGTTAAATAAGGTGAGATTAATACTGGGTGCCAGATGTTTTATATAGAGTGCCTCTCTAACAGAAATATATATATATATATAAGAAAGAAAGATTGTCCCTTTATGCTTTTTATAGTATGTAGATATAATAGGCTGAGGAAAGAAATTTGAGAGATTAAAAAAAACGGTAATATTGATAAGTCTAATAATATTTATTGTATATTAGTAGGCCTTAGTATGAAAAGGAAGCATTGATGAGAATTAGAATTTTCGATCACACTTTTCTCAAGACAAAAAAATTAAGTGTGACCCCCCCCCCCATCCTTGCATATATTACTGAAGAGATCTAATAGTTTGGAGCAAGTCGTTTGCCACAATTAGGGTTGTAGAGGTTTTGTAGAAGGCTTTCTGCAGAAACTGTATTCATTTTATATAGAGTGCCTCACTAACATATATATATATATATATATATATATATATATAAATAAAAGAAATATGTTGTAGTGGTTCCAACGAGAGAAAAGTATGTATATTAGAAAGAAGAGAAGAGAGGTGCCGCAAACGTTTTTGGTTGTAATGTGGATTTATTTAGAAAAAAATATTATGCTTTGTTTTACATAATTTTTTTACGACACGTGTTTCTGGTCTTGTGACCATCTTCAGGTAAAAGCGGAGATTTCCACATATTATTAAAAATAATTAATTTTTTCCTTATGTTCAATGTTAAATATTCTCGATGAGAGACATTCTCTGTTTTTGTGTTGGTAATCCGAATTTCTTTCTTGAATTGACAATGAAGAGTTCTGCGCGAAGGGTCATCAAACAATTAATGTTGGTCCAGCGAAATGATGAATTAGTTGTCGGCATTTTATCTTTTAATGTTTTACTGACCCCTATGTGTTCTTGGATCTGTTTCCATTTTTGTGTGTTTCTGTCAGCATGCGTGTATATATGCGTGCGTATATTTCCCCTCCATACATATACTGTCTTACCACGAGGAATTCGTAAACTTATTTGTACATATACACGCATACACACACATACGCACATACACACTATCCCACCACAAGTAATCAGTACACACACACACACACACACACACACACACTTCCCAAGCTACATGGAACCAGTATACACATACACACATGGAGGGGAAATATACGCACGCATATATACATGCATGCTGACAGGAACACACCAAAATAGAAACAGATCCAAGAGCACATAGAGGTCACTAAAACATTAAAAGATTAAATGCCGATAACTACTCGCTGGACCAACCTTAATTGTTTTATGACCCTTCGCGCAGAACTCTTCATTGTCAATTCAAGAAATTCGGATTACAAACAGAGAATATCTAACATTGAACATAAGGAAAAATTAATTATTTTTAATAATATGTGGAAATTTCCGCTTTTACCTGAAGACGGTCACGAGACCAGAAACACGTGTCGTAAAATTATGTAAAACAAAGCATAATATTTTTTCTAAATAAATCCACATTATAACCAAAAACGTTTGCGGCATCTCTCTTCTCTTCTTTTTAATATATATATATATATATATATATATATATATATATAAGAAAGATTGTCCCTGTATGCTTTTTGTAGTATGGATCCATCTCACTTTTATTACTGAGTATTTTCTGAATTGACTCCCAGCTCAAATTCCTCCCCCTGAGGTTCCAAGTTTTTTCAATTTGTCTCCTCTTTTTTGAACTGTCATCTCAATTTTATTTTCACTTCATATGTATGATTAAAATACTTTTCAAGTGCAAGGTTAAATTGTTCTCAATCTACGGTCTGGGTTTATGCCCACATATCATTGAAACAACAGTTCCCAATTCACTGAGGTTAAGCAATAGCACACCTGGTCAGTACCTTGATGGGTGACTGCTTGGGAATACCAGGAACTGTAAGCTTGGATGTGCAGGTGGTGTAATGGATAATCATTTGGAATTGTTAATCGGAGTGCTGAGTTCTGATTCCAGTTGGATTTATTATATTTACTTAGGTGCAGATACCCTTGGAAAAGATATAAATTCACCCCTTCTCCCCCAGCTATGGGTTAATTAGTAAGACTCGTATAACTAAATCATTATCTCAAAAAAAAAAAAACTAAAAAAAAAAACATTTTTACAAACTAGGAATATTTTCTTAAATAACTTGCAAAGGGTTGATAATCCATCAAAAACGAATCGATCAACTATCCCAAGTGCCTCCTGTTGGAAGATTGACACTTTTTTTTTTTTTTTTTTTTTTTACTATAAAAGTAAGTCCCCACTTTGTGTCCACTTGTTTGTTAATCAATTATTGCCAAGATACCAAAGCAGTGTCGCTGGGCTACAAGTTGAAAATCGGAATACATTTGTAGGCCCATTGTCACTCAAATTTAAATCGAATGATTAGCCCAAATAAACCAGGTGTATTTTAAAAACTAGTTTTCATCTCTTAGGATACACGGTGGTGTCATGTATAGTGGCTCGGATTGAGAAACTTGAGTGCCAAGTTCAAATTCCAGTTACATTCACTTCTGCACAAATATCCTTGCAAACGATATGGATCCAGCTCACTTCCCCAAAGCTATGGGTAAAATAGCAGAACCGAGTCTGATAGCCTTGATTGATAACCAGTCTAGGAGAAGGAAAACTCTGAATTCAAACTAACCTGGAGTGGCTTAGGTTCACTCTGTCTATCTTGCCCTAGACACACCACTGCTGTAGTGGCTGCAGTACATGTGGTATCCCTATGACCCTTATGGATTATGGAACTCATAATTGTGAAAATTGTGACCTTTCAAAAATAGTCCATGCCTACAAGTGTTTTCTAAAGTAGAAAAATATACTGTGGCAAAAAAATGGGGGATCTGTTTATGACTTGGTTTTAAAAGAGAAGCGATCCCCCACTTCATGTCCGCTTGTTTGTTAATTATTGCAACTGAAATCTAAATTGAATAATTAGACCAAATAAACCTGGTGCATTTTGAAAAATCACTCAAGAGGTCACAAGTAGAAAAATCCAAAATTTAGTAGCGTTGACCTTTCAAATGTCAGCTAGTGTGGCAACCATGCCTAAAAATGTTTTCTTGAACAGAGAAATATATGGAATATACTGTGGCAAAAAGTGTGTGGGGGGGGGTTCTGTTTATGACTTGTTTTAAAACAAAAGTGATCCCCCATTTCATGTCCACTTGTTTGTTACTCAAATGTGGCAAGCAGTGTTTAGCTGTTCGTAGAGAATCGGACTACGCCTAAAAGCCCAGCACAAGTAAATTTTGAATAAGAATGAGCAGACATATTGTAATGTACAAAATTTACAGGTGCTGGGCTTTTAACTATAGCCGAGTACGATAACCCTTTTTTATTAAACTTCATTGGTACCAAGGGAAATTTCAACGCCTCCTGCAAAATATTTTTCCATAATCGTCTGCAAGTGGCAAGGCCAATTTTCATGATTAGTCAAGTAACTTTCTGAACACTTCTGTTAATTAACGACAAAGAGTTTCTGGTTTTAGTCATAATATTTGGGGAAATTACAGGCATGTGACCATCAATGAGTATTAATATAAAATTTTACTTGATTTTAAAATGGGGGATCGATTTTATATTGATGCTAAGTAATAATCTGATCCCCCCCCTATAGATATAAGAAATGTATTTTTAACCCTCTATTAATATAAAATTCTACTAGACATAAAATGGGGGTTCGATTTTATATTGATGCTAAGTAATAAACTGATCCCCCATAATTGGCAAATCATATTTTCATGATTAGCCAAGTAGCTTTCTGAATAGGTCTATTAAGTAGCTTATAGCTAGATGGTGTTGAAACACTGGCTTTCATACAATCACTAAAGTTAAGCAAAATTAAGCTTGGTCAGTACCTAGATGGGTGACCATTTGAGAATATCAGGTACTGTAAGCTTAGATGTGCAGGTAGTGGAACGGATAATAACATGGAATTGTAAATCGGGGAGTTGAGTTCCAATTCCAGTCTGGTTTATTATATCCTTTTATAACATGCAAATACCTTTGGGAAAGGCTTGAATCCACTTCTTCTCTCTCCCCCTATCTATGGGTTAATTAGCAGAACTTTATCTCAATAAATCCTTATTTAAGAAAAAAATTTTTATAATCTAAAAAACATTTTGTGGCTTTAAATGACCTGAAATGGGTTGATAATCCATAAAATACAAATCAATCTGAATCGGTTTGTCCTCAACAATTGAATTGTAATGATTTTCTCTTGACTATTGAAGTATTCTCTTTTTGGTTTGTCGCTGGTTCTCATCTGATCACCAAAGTTAAGCAATGTAAAACCTAGTCAGTACCTAGAAGGGTAATCAGTCTGGAATATGTGGTGCTGTAAGCTTGGATGTGTGCGTAGTGCAATGGCTTGGAAATTGAAGAGCCAAGTTTGAATTCCAGTCGGGTTCGTTATATTCACATATGTGCAAGTGCCTTTGGGAAAGGTATGAATCCACCTCTTCTCCCACCTATGGGTTAAATAGTAAAACTTGTATTGGAAAATCCTTATCTTCTCCAAAAAAAACTCTTAGAATCCAAAAATATTTTCTGGCTTTAAATAACCTCAAAAAGGTTGATAAGCCATAAAAAAAACAAATCAATTTATTTGGTTTATCATCTCTTGAATTTTAATGATTTTCCTTGACTGTTGAATGGCATTGCAGCAAGAATGTTGTGATAAAATGCAACAAATGGAGTGTGTGTTAAAAATATCTCCCACATAATGGAAAGACGTTAGCTAGATAAAGACACTATTGCCACTGATTTCTTACAATGATATGAGAAGTATTTCTGCCATACTCTGAATATGATGGTTACAACCGCTCATCCGAAAACTATATTCAAAAATTGTGTTAATATCTATAAATAATTTGTGATTCAATTCCTGTAAAAGAACCGCATGAAGTTTTTCATTTCTATATTCTTGATTGCATATTCGTGTAAAGATTGTGACTACATTCACTGTATAAAAATTTTATCCACTCACTGAAGGTTACTGATTCCTGAACAATAATTGTGCTGTCATATCCTGCTATGGCAACAAAAGACAACTTTGAGTGAAATTAACAATAAGGATACTGCAATTGAGAAGACTTGAAAATGAATGCAGTAGAAAGGGAAGTAATTTTAGTAATCCAGAGTGCTAATGGTTAATCTGCAGTTTTTGTTTGATTTTTTTTTGTTGTTGTTGAAGGCTGTGCTTGCAGGTGCAGCATCATGGTTAGAGAATCAAACCAATAACGGAGATACCTTAATGATTTTTGTTTCTTCTCCCAAAGCAACCCTGTCTATGTTGTAGAAAATTATATATATATATATATATATAGCTTTGCTTATCACTTTCTATGTGACTTCATTTCCTGTAAAAAAAAAAAAAAAAAAAAAAAGAGTTTATCCTGCCATTAAATGTGACTCTGATTGCTGAATAATACTGTGTTTGAATTTCATAGTTGTCATATCTTTCTATGGCAAAGAAAATAACTTGGAGTAAAATTAATAAGGATACTGCAATTAAGGGACCTTGAAAAAGAATGCAGTGGAAAGGGAATTGTTATTAATAATATTTTATCATGTCACTGAAAGTGACTCTGATCAAATAAACAATATTATTTGAATTTCATAGTTGTGTTGTCATATCCTTCTATGGCAACAGAAAACAACTTTGAGTGAAATTAACAATAAGGATACTACAATTGAGAGGCCTTGAAAAAGAATGCAGTGGAAAGGGAAGTAATATTTATAATCCAGAGTGCTAAAGGTTGATCTGCAATTTTGTTTGATTTTTTTTTTTTTTTTTGTTGAAGGCTGTACTTGCAGGTGCAGCACTATGGTTAGAGAATAATGGAGATACCTTAGCGATGATTTTTTTTTTTTTTTCTTCTTCTTCTCCCAAAGCAATCCTGTGTATGTTGTAGAAAAATATATATTGCTTTGTTTATCACTCTCTATGTGACTTCATTTGCTGTACAAAAAGTTTATCCTACCATTGGAGGTGATTCTGATCTCTGAATAATACTGTGTTTGAATTTCATAGTTGTGTTGTCATATCCTGCTATGGCAACAGAAGACAACTTTGAGTTAAATTAACAAAAAAGATACTGCAATTGAGGGGCCGTGGAAAGGGAAGTAATATTAATAATGCAGGTCACCTGACTTCAGAGTGCTAAAGGTTAGGTCGGCTCCCACCAAAAAAAATAGGAAAGTTGCAAATAGAATTCCAAATATGGTAACATTGGGTTCTCAGATGAAGTTAATTTTGCCAACCCTCTGTTTGTACATAAATAAATATAAAATTTTGATTCGATTTTGGCTGATTGAAAAGGTGGGCTTACCGTTTTATCGTGATATAAATATTGGTAAGAAATTGTATAATATTTGGTTTGTGATAATCTTGTAAAAATGAGTTTTTATGTTTCTTTGGCAATCTTAAACCTTCATGCCTGCAATAAGATGTAGTATTAAAAGGATGGTTTTTCCCTTGACACTGCTATTATTTTAACTACCTTCACCCCTCAGCAATGGTTTTAAAAAGCAATGATTAGAATTGCAATAGATCATAAACATATGATAAATGCGAATTTATATATTTTTTTATTTTTGAGAATTTGTAACAAAAATATTAAGCATTATTTATTTATTAGATTGTTTATTTACAAGAATAATTTTATATTTATAACATTCTAAAAATTAATATAATTAAAACTAATGCAATATTTATCATTTACCAATTTATAAAGAAATAAATATGAAACCATTTTTTATTCATAAATTTATAAACATTTACTAAATTATTAAAATCTGTGAAGCAACTCTAAGGAAATCCTTATTATTTACCATTTTATAAAGTTTGAATCAATTGCCAATTAGCTGATATTTTGCCAACCATTTTAATACAGAATCTAATAAATGTTGTTTATTATTTTTCTTGTCATTTCTCAAGAACAAAAATAAATGTATAAATTCACTTTCATTCTATCTTTAGGATTTATTCCAATTCTAATCATTGCTTCTATAAAATCATTCCTAAGGAGTGAAGGTAGTTAAAATAATAGCAGTGTCAAGGGAAAAACCATCCGTTTGACAATCTATGAATCAATTATATGTAAATCCTTATTTACCATGAAATCGATTGGCAATTGGCCGGTGTTTTGCCAAACATTTCAATAAATACAGACGAACATCTCATCAACAAACTAAGCCGATTGTAGATGGGAAGAATCTCTAATTTGTCACTGATAAGTTTGTATGCTTCTTTTTTTACACTTTCCTTCTGCTTTGATGCCATGATGAGGGTAGAACCATTATTAATCAAAATAACAAAAACAATAGATTTCTCACAGCTACTTTCTCTCACGCACACGCTAAAGTATTGTGTACCCATCTTTTGTTTAAAATTGAAAGGCCCGCCAAGAAATGGTCACTTTGAGAACTAATACGACTTGTCCTGCTAAGCCCGCCAATTTTGAAATATATCGCTGACAAGTTGAAAGCCTTTTGGTTTTTTTTTGGTTTTTTTTTTGTCCTGCATAGATTTTTTTATTTGTTTCATCTAAAGTTCGTTGATGGGTTGGGGTCTGTAAGATGAGAGGTTTGTCTCTAATATAATAGATAGTGTTTGTTATTTTTGTTGTTAATTCTCAAAAACAAAGAAAATGTATAAATTAAATTCATTTTCATATGTTTGGGTTTTATTACAATTCTAATCATCGCTTTTTAAAACAATAAACATTGCCGAAGAGTAAAGGTAGTTAAAAAAAAAAAAAAAAAAAAAATCACTGTCATGGGAAGGAAAAAAAAACATCCTTTTCATGCTGTTGTATAGACCTTTGTTTTATTTTTTATTTTTTTAACTGTCTTCACTCTTTGGCACCGTTTTAAAAAGCAATGATTAGAATCGTAATAAAACCTAAATACATGATGAAAATTATACATTTATTTTTGTTCTTGAGAATTTAAAACAAAAATATTAAACAAGACTTTTATTTTACAACATTCTCTAAAAACTAATACAGTGTAACCCGGATATAAGAGAAACCCTGATATAAGAGATTTTCTCTGGTCCCAAATTAGAGCCTGTTACCTAAACAAAATAGACCAAACCCGGATATAAGAGACTTCTTCTCCGGTCCCACCAACTCTCTTATTACAATTAAAAAAAAGTAATGCAATATTTATCATTTACCAATTTGTAAAAAATAAATAAATATGAAAATAATTTTTTATTCATAAATTTATAAACATTTACTAAATTATAAAAATATGTGAAGAACACTTATTATTTTACTATTTAAAAAAAATTTCAAAACAATTAGCAATTAGCCAGTATTTTACCAACTATTTAGTAAGCAATCTAATAAATACGGTAAATAATAGTGTTTATTATTTTTTTTGTCAATTCTCAAGAACAAAGAAAATGTATAAATTCACTTTCATAAGATTAGGGTTTTATTAAAATTCTAATCATTGCTTTTTAAAACAATATTGCCGAATGGTGAAAGTAGTTAAAAAAGCAGTGTCATTGGAAAAACCGTCCTTATTGATTACATCTTATTGCAGGCACATTTATCCATGTTTGTCGTTTATTTTTAATCTGTTTACTTAACCTTCTTTCCTTTGTTCATTTGGTTTGTTCCATTTTTATCCTATATGATTTATTATAACTATAAATATTATTTTTAGGAGGTACACATGTTTCATTTGTTACCCCTGGGTTTTTTTTTTTTTTTTTATCTTATCAAACAATCAGCTTAAATTTCTTACTAAAGAAAATTCTGTCTACAATAGGAATCAAACCACCCACTTTATTTTTCTTTTTTAAACCAGGGAAACCACTTTTTAAGCCAATGTGTGCCTCTACTAATTTAGCCATTGGTGCTGACTGACAGGGCCAGTCAGAATAAAAATTTGTTTTAAAAGGAAGACATGTTTTTCTGGTTAAGACTTCTATGAATTCATATCTAGGCAGGTTGTGATTAATTTCAGTTTTTTTTTTTTTTTCTTAATAAAATAAAAACAAGGGTAACAACTTAAACATGTGTACCCGCTAAAAAATAAATAATGTCTAATAAAAAACCCTTAAAGAAATGACTACTGTTTACATTTCAGATATGAAACTTGAAGCTAGCTATAGCAGATATAAATTCATGGAAGTCTCAAGAAAAAAAAAATTCACTAAAAATAACGTTTAAGAAATAATTACATATAAAAAAAGAAATCCTTTCAAATATATATATATATATATATATATATATATATATAATAATTTTTGTTTAAGAATATGATTCCTTCGCTACATGAGAGTTCTCATGTTTCAAAAACGAGAGCCGAAACCATCCAAATAATTATTAAAATTAAGTTGAATTGTGGTGTTTAGTCCCGTTTCATCTTCAAGCGAAATTTTAGGATTTGTTTTTTCAGTATATTTTTCTTCATACTGTCGGATATATATATTTAATTTATGTATATTATGTATGCATGTATAACTTTTCTTTACCAGTGTGTTTTGTCCCAATGAAGCAAGTAGAAGGATTTTATTTTGCAAGATGTATTTATAAACAGAAATAAAAAAAAAAAAAAAAATTAAAATATTGTTAGGTTTTCAAAATATTTAAAATTTAAGAACACTCAAAAATATTCTGAAAGCTAACCGTAAAAGTAAAGATAAACTATGGAGGACACAAAGTGATGTAATTTTATTTTTAAGCATTATGCCCCGAGCAAGGCGTGAAGTCACTGGGATGCAGGGGGTTGCAGAAGATTTGGAGCGAGAGCAGATAAGAGTGATAGAAGAAAGGATGAGGAGAGGGATAGTGGGTAGATCAAGGTCGATTGACATTACATTTGAATAGTTGGAGATTATAGCTCTCAGGGAAACCGTGCCTAATAAACCAAACTGAGTAAATGTTAATATAGTCAAATTCTAAATTTCTTGTTATATATTTCTGTCAGGAATGCCACATGTATTAAAAGAGAAAACAGATTTTGACAGAGTTCTTGAATGTAGCTATTGACACTGCCCAAAATATAAACTGGATTTTTTTTTCAAATATCTCTTTTCTTAAAAGAAATACTCCTTTCTGAATCCCAAACATACATGGCCGTAAACATTCTTTAAAAATTTAAAAAAAAAAAAAAGAGTTTAATCAAGACCTACTGTTCTTTAATATAAATTATTTATTCAATTATACAGTATTTATTTTTTTAATGTAAACATTATATGATGACATATAAGATACACATGTGTATAAGACGGACCCTGATTTCAGCAGGGTAAATCAAGAAAAAAATAGTAATTACTAAACCTACATATGGCATATAAGATGCAGGAGAATTTTAAAAGATATTTTTAGTAATACAAAAATTGTGACCTATATATGCCATCAAATACGGTATATATGAACAAACAAAATAAAAATTCAACATTTACTCATTTTCATTCTTTAGGCCTCAAATTAGATCACTTATTGCATTTCATAGTTTACTTTTACTTACATAGTGAGCTTTAAGAGTATTTTAGAGTGTTCTTAAATTTACCTTGATAAAATCTCTCAGTGGATGTAACACATTAGCAAAAAGAAAAACTTTCCTTTTGTCATATATATATATATATATATATATATATATATATATATATATATATATATATATATATATGGTAAATTGTATGATAAAGTAAAAATTTTTTATTTGTAACACGTTTCATCCTTCAGGACTTCATCAGAATACATTTATGTTGTTTGATGAAACACATCACAAATTTTTCCACTTTGTCATTCAATTCTCCCAATACTGTTCTTGATATATAAAAATATATATTGTTATCTCCCATATATATAATGTTTTATAGACACAAATATTTAAGTAAATACTCTGTTTATAATAAACAGTATTAACATTGTTTACATTTATGTACAATACAGGTTCGATTCCTGTCAGAGGACACATATTTTTCTTGAGATTTCTTGTACATTCAGGCCAGTAAATATTGTTAAGACTTTATTATAAACAGAGCATTTACTTAAAATTTTCTATCTATATAAATATTAAAATAAGGGTCAAACTTAGTCCATTCCATTATATATATATATATATATATATATATATACACACACACAGTACATATTTCCCACCTAACCGGTGAGACTTGCTTCTTCTGTTTTCTTTTTTTTTTTGTTTTCTTTCTTTGTTTAGAATGTGAAATAAAGATAATTTTTTAAATAAAACTCTTATTTTTATAATTCATTTGTTGAAAAAAACAAAAAAAACAAAATGGAATAATTCTTCCCTTATTTTTTTATTATTTATTTATTTATTTTTTTTTGAACATTTTCACTTTTGCATTGTTGCTTAGCTGTACTGACCCATTTTGGGAAAATAGGAAATTGCCTTTTTTCTTAATATAAATAACTAAAAAAACGCTGACTGGCATTTCTCATAGTTGTTGCCATTTAGTTTTTGGACGGATACACTCCTGTACAAACGAAGCTAAACACCACCCCACCATGCAATACGTCACAAAACAGGTTGTATTGTATACTGTTATATGTCCAAGCTGGTTCAGAAATAGCACCAAGCTATAGTTAGTTTGCAACACAATCACTAGGGACCAACATTTCACTGACGTTTATCACCTTAAGCGTTACTTTTAGGGGATACCCATATTTGTGTAGATGCTCTGTTTGTCTATTAAATACTACATTTATTTTTTTGTCTACTGGCTTGAATATTTGTGAAATTATTAAAGAAAAAGATCACCCTCTGGCAGGATTTTAATGACAGTTTCCCTATGCCTAGGTTGAAGCAGGTTTCAATCTTGCTGGAGGGTGTATTTTTTTTTCTTCTTCTTAATAAGATGTCGCAAATATTCAGGCTGGTAATTCGAAATAAATACCTGCATACTTTACCTGCAGAAATAAATTTATTACCAGATTTTTTGATAATGTGTTAAGTTTCTTTCCTTTGATGTATATCATATTGCTCTGTATACAATACATTAAGCTCTCTATATTTTTAATATTTTATATTAAGAAGACCTACTTGGATCATTCTTTCCAGTTACGGATTTTATATATATATATATTATAAATTAACTGATTAAAAATATGGTTTTTTTGCTACACAGTAATAACCATGTTTCAAAAATGGAAGTTAAAAACTTTAAATTTAATTATATAATTAAATTAAAAGCATTAGTTCCATTTCATCTTCAAGCGAATATTGGAATAAATTATTTTTAAATTTACTGAGTTTTAAACACACATATATATATTCATAATTTACTGTTTCATGAGAAACTATATATTACTAAGTTTATAAAAATTTACTGAATCAAAGAAATTAAATAGTTATTTTTTGCCGTCATTGTCAAAAATTTTCCTTAAATAATATTTAAAAATAAAATTAAAAAATGGGAGCTGGTATATTTGATATGAAAAAATAATTTTAAATAATGTAAGTAATTCTATTACATTTACTTGTTTTTAAAAAGAAATATAGTCTATTAGTAACTAAAAGTAAAAATATTTTAAAATTATAGTTTAGTAAAATGCATTTTATCACAAACATACATAAAAAATCTTTGAGTATACAAGAAAAAAATGTCCAGATGACATGCATTTAATGAATGTCAGAATTCGTTGAAAAATACACCCCTACCCTCCCTAAACTTAACCTCTTTTTCGAACGTAACTCAAAATTGATATAACAATAGTTGATAAAAATAAACATGCTGCCGCCCCTGTCTGAATGATTGGATTCCTTTGTATCCTTGGAAACGGTAAATTATGAATTTATATGTGCGTTTAAAACTCAGTAAATTTAAAATTATTCCAATATTCGGTTGAAGATGAAACTGGACTAATGCTTTTAATTTAATTATATAATTAAGTTTAAAGATTTTAGCTTCCATTTTTGAAACATGGTTATTACTGTGTAGCAAAAAAAAAAAAAACATATTTTAAATCAGTTAATTTATAATATTTATGCTCTGTAAATTTACATTGAGCACTGTTTTGTAAAAATAACAAGAACATTGCATTGTATATCTTACTGTTCTTTCTTATATATATTCGATCATTATATATATATATATATATATAAGTTTATGCAAAACTAGGTAATCCGTATGGGTAGACCCAAGGAGGGTGATATCCAGAGAGCTCAATGTAAATTCAGAGCCGATATGGAACCTTAAAGTGGTCTGTTTTTATTTAAAATATATAAATGAAGAAAACCTTAAATATTCATTTCAATTATAATTTATTTTGTGAATCTGGAAATATTCATCTCTTCAGATCGCAATCTCCTTAGTAACCAGACGGATATATTAGATTGATAGTGGGGAGAGAAGAGATGATATAGTGGGGTGAGTTAAGGAAGTAATGGCTGAGTAGTAGTATTAGTAAGCTTAAACCGGCTGGCCTGGCCAAGAATATTCCTTTGAAGTTTGGAACTTTCAAGTTTATATTGGCTGATATGGCCTGTTGTTTCAGGCAGGAGAAACCAACTTAATTCCAAATTATCAAGTCTAATGAAAGAGTCCTTAATACAAATAACAGGTGGAGATTACAATGATAATTCCTAAAAATTCACCTCTTCAGACTGAAATTTCTTAGTCAATAGAGACAATATACCAGACGGATATATTAGATTGAATGGGGGAAGGGAAAGCAAGAGAGAAGGTGGGGGAGGCTCTTTTTACAAAGATGAGATGGAGGAGGGTTAAGGATAAAGAAAAGGTTAAGGAAGTAACAATGTGGCGGTGGTAGTAGTAGTAAGCCTTAACAGACTGACCTGGCTAAGAATTTCCTTAAAGGTTGGAAGTTTGTACATAGGATTAGACAGCAAATTGGCAAATATGGCCAGCTGTTTTAGGCATGACCAACCAACACGATTTCAAATTAGTTCAATGAGAGTCCTTAAAACAAATAATAATTAGAAATTACAATAATAATAATAATAACATTAATAATATTATCAGACAGAAATGGATTTTAAATACAGATTAATAAAACAAATAAATTTAGAAAATTAAAAGTAAGAATAAAAAATAGTGTATGGATAATGATACAAAAGACGTTAATTTAGAAATACAGGTGTGGTGTACATCGGCAAGACATTCATAGATCCAACTATATGTGAAGAAACATGCAAAAAACAACAGTCGTGTGATACTCAATATCAACCTACATCCGCACCTACACACATGTACATATCTATGATTTATTAATTATATGTGTGTGTATGTATCTATATATATATATATATATATATATATATATATATATATATATATATATATATATATATAAATTTTTATATATGTTATTTATATACACTGCGTGCCAAATTATTGAGATAACTTTTTTTTCTAATATTTCAAAAACCGTCGAATCAATGCACACAAAATTTTCACACAATGTTGGCAACACTGACCTGTGCAATCACTGCAATTTTCATACTGATCTATGCAATGTAAACAAACTGGTGTCATATTTGTTATCAGTACAGTGATTTGAGCGTGCCAAATTATTAGAAAGAATTAGTACAATTCCCAGAATTGAGCAAACAAAACATTTATTAATGTTGAACGTGAATGTTTATGATCAAAAGAAGCTAATAAATAAGATAATCAAACAAATAATAACAGATACAAACAAAGGCACAATTTTAAACAAATTAAAAGTAATGTGCTTTCCCAGTTTTGAAATTACTTGAGGAAGTTGATGATTCATAGAATTTGTTGTGGGATGTCATCTGCTGTAATGCCGCAAGATATGTCAAGAATTGCTACCCACAACTCAGCGTTTCTCCTGAATTGTCGTCCGTTGGCGCACAGTCTTCGCTTCATGATGCTCCAAAGGTTTTCAATTGGGTTCAAATCTGGAGAATTTGCTGGCCACTTCATTTTTCGAGGTCCATCAAAGCCTAACTGTTTCAAATATTCAGTAGTCTTGTGAGCAGCATGTGAGGGAGCATTATCTTGCATAAAAATAATGGCCCTTCTGAAGGCAAATCTTTGCCTTTTCATCCACGGTTCAAGATGCTCCTTCATAAATGCTATGTATTCATCAGCAGTCATTTTGACGCCATCTGGTACTCTCCATGGACCCACTAATGTTTTTCCAATAATACCACCCCAGATCATTATGCCTTCACCGCCTTGTTGGCATCTCAAATGCTGATGGTGATTTAGTCCATTCATTACCCAGCCTTTGCACCATCTATCTGGCCCATCAAGGGTTGCTCTTGTTTAAGTTGTGACATGAGACAACATGAAATAACCCTCGGCTTGCCTTTATCGGCCCTTTTGCATACTTGTGTAGGGTCGGCGGTGAACTTTTTTACTGTTTGATGACACCTCCCTATCATTTTAGAAATTTCTAGGGTAGATTTACCTTTTGAGATTTCTGAGGTGATAGTTTTCTTTTCAGCATCACTTAAAATGCTTTTATAGCCCATCTTTTCACTAAATTCTTACACTTTTCTAATAATTTGGCACGCTCAAATCACCGCACTGATAACAAATATGGCGCCAGTTTGTTTACATTGCGCGGATCAGCATGAAAATTTCAGTGATTACACAGCTCAGTGTTGCCAACATTGGGTGAAAATTTTGTGTGAATTGATTGGACAGTTTTTGAAATATTAGAAAAATAGTTATCTCAATAATAATTTGGCACGCAGTGTATTAATGCAAGTTTCATTAAATAATATAGACAAGTTTTGTCTGTTTATTTTAAGTTCCTTTCATATTGTCTGATAAGATTAATCACATTATTGTTGAAAGACAAAAGGAAAACACCATATTGATACATGTTTAAATCTAATCTAGGCTTTCGGCCTACATAAGCCATTATCAAAGATGACAATTTCAATAAATCAAACAACAATGATAGTCTGCTCTTGCAGCATGAAAATTTCCAAGTAACAACAAACTCGTATACGAGACGCTTTCTTTCTTGCTTTCATGGCGCTTGACTCTACATTTAAATGATAACTCTAACATTTTTAGACATTTAAAACAACATGCCTGGCCATGTACTCAATTCCGGAAAGTCCTTGTTGACAACACAACTATACTTAAAAATGAAAAAAATAAACAAAAATTAAAAATTCTTGAAGCTTTATACATAAAACAGTTGAAACCTAACCTGAACAAAATAAACTATGAAATCTCCACAAATATACTTAAATGCCTATAATTGGTAACAGAAGCCATTGGTTTATACCAACAGCTTACCATATTTAATACTTCTTGTTTTTTCACTCTTGTGTGGTCATGTAGGACGTCACGAGCTGCGACGCGATTTTCGCTTCCGCGTCTCGTATATACGAGTTTGTTGTTACTTGGAAATTTTTATGCAGCAAGGCCGAACTATCATTGTTGTTTCGTCCTTGTGTTGTTTGATTTATTGAAATTGTCATCTTTAATAATGGCTTGTGTAAGCCGAAAACTTAGATTGGATTTAAACATGTATCAATATGGGGATTTCCTTTTGTCTTTCAATGATAATGTGATTAAGCTTATCAGACAATATGCAAAGAATTTATCTGTCTATATTTCTGAGATGAGGTATTATGTACAGTATTTACATTAGTCGGACTATTGTCCTCATCTTTGTCGCCATATTTGTCACAACGTTTAGGCTGTTATGCGCTCCGCCTTCTTCAGGTGGCTGGAATTTCGAACTGAACCCTTTATTTCGATCACTGGGTAGACTGTTCTAGTTCCACGTGCCATGTTTGATGGATGTCAGTTATCAGTTATCTCCTGCTAATTTTCCCTCTGAAAGTTCTCCACTGCCTTAACCAGGAATTGAACTCACCTTCTTTGGGTCTGTCACTGGATCTAACCAACGCCTTTATCCACTGTGCCATGTGTCCTTGAGAACTAGAACAGTCTACCCAGTGATCGAAATAAAGGGTTCAGTTCGAAATTCCAACCACCTGAAGAAGGCCGGAGCGTACAACGGCCGGAACGTTGTGACAAATATGGCGACAAAGATGAGGACAATAGTCCGACTAATGTAAATACTGAAAAGAATTTACTTAAAATAAATAGACAGAACTTGTCTATATTATTTAATGAAAAATGCATTAATGAAAAATTGCTGCCTAAATATTTATATATTGTATATGTGTGGTACTTATTGAAAAGCACTCAATATCAGTGATAGAGCTAACATAATTAGTTGAATTGATGTGAGTTTGTGACCCTGGGTTTCACGCTATTTGCAATCATCAGACAAATGATTGCAAACAGCGTGAAACCCAGGGTCACAAACTCACATCAATCCAACTAATATATATATATATATTATATATACACACCCACACACTCGTATATCATGCAACTTTTGAAGCTAATTTTAAGGCCTTGTATCATACATAAAATTAGTCTATGTATTGCTGTTAGATCAGGGCTAATAATATTGCTGATTCTTTGGATTTTATCACAGAGCTCAAGGTAAATAGCAGGAGCATTGGACTATATGTGGCAGCAATATTCTAAGCATAGACGAATGGTAGATTTATAGATATGTATGATAGATTCTGATGAGAAAAATTCTCTTGTCCGATACAGTGAATAAACTTTCTTAGCAGCTGACCTAGCAATGTCTTTTCGCTTCATGTCAGCTGAGAACATTACCCAGAGAAGGCGCAACAAGTCACTTTCTTGGAGGTTAGCATCAGACATACTGAAAGAAAGCAGAGAGCGGTCTCTCAGATGATTAATAGAGAGAAGTCTTGACTCAAAAAACATTTTTAGGGAGAAGCTTAGCAAAGTAAAATATTTTCTAGCTTTAAATAAAGAAAAAGAAAAAAAAAAAAAAAAAAATAATTCTATTTTGGAAATAAAGTGTTTAAATATTACATTTTCTCTTGTGCCATACATGAGTCAGCTACAAAAATTATCCTGGTTAAATTTCATATACTGTATATACTTGCATATCATACGACTTTTGAAGACCCAATTTTAAGGGAGTCACATCATACACGAGATATAAAATTAGCGTATGTACTGCCGGCCCTGACTACACCATTGAGCAAACTATATATCCATTTACTGTAGTTAAAAAGTACAGCTGTACTTAAAATAAACCTGATTTTGATAAAACTGATGTTTTCTTTAACTGTATTCAATAATAATGCATGTGATATTCACATATTAGTATCGTATTATAAAATACAAACATAGCAAATATGAATCTTTTTCATTGCTTACATTTATAAGATATTTAGCTGTTTCTCGTTCGGTTGTTTATGGCTGTACACGTTTTTTTTTTTCTTTAGGCTTATTTTTTTCTCATCTCATCTTTTAATTAAATAAATGGCATTACTAATGATAAAAATATCATTCGCTTTTACTTTTTTAACTTATTTAATTAGAAGATGGGATGACAAAGAGTTTTTTTTATTTTTATTCATGATCCCATTTTTTATCATCAAGAGATTTTTCACAACTCTAGGTATTAAATATGAAATAAAAGATACAAATAAATAGATAAATCATTTATTTTTTGTTGAACGATATATAAGTAGTTATATTATTTGTCAAAATAAAAGTAAATTTAGGATTTGCTTCAAGTACAAAAATAAGCCCAAAGAAAAAAAAAAAAAATAAGCCCAAAGAAAAAAAAAACATAGCAAATCTAAGTCTTTTCCATTGTTTATGTTTATGAGATGTTTAACTGTTTCTTGTCCGGTTGTTTACGAGTATATACTAACGATACTTTTATCATTCTCTTTTACTTTTTTAACTTATTTAATTAGAAGATGGGCTAAAGAGATAGAGGAAAAGACGTTAGTCTATTGTAATTTGGTCTCTCCAAAAAGGAACTTGCATAATACACAAGATACATAATAAAATTATTTTTTATAAGTGAAAATTTGGGGTCACACAATATGTGAAATTGCATGTTACAGGCATATATATATATATATATATATATATATATATATATATATATATATATATATATGTGTGTGTGTGTGTGTGTGTGTGTTTGTATAATATATTTTTTATAATATGTTAGAATGCAAAAGGTTTATTTTCTGAATAACCAAAGTACAATAAATGAATGAAAACTTTTGGGATCTAGTGTCACTTGGCAGCAAGGTAAGAAGTTCTGGTCAGTTAGAATGGTCAGTTTTGAGTCACTAGTTTGTGGGTAACCATCTGTCAGTGGAGATACAATGGTGTTGCCTTTTGTGTTGTTTTGGAATTCCCATGCTAATACATAAAATGGTATCAATGAAAAGGGTCATTTATTTTTGGTATTTTATTAAACTATTATTTTATCAGTAGATTATTAAGATTGGGAGCTTGGATTCTGAGAGGCAGTATGAGGACTGATGTGACAGGAATGCATGTTGCATTTTGGCTCAGGGTCCCTTTATCCAGTGAATAAAGACATTGGTTAGATCCAGTGACTATACCCAAAGAGTTGTGAGTTCAATACCAGGTCACAGCAGTGGTGAACCAAAACTTGGAGAGTTGAGTTAAAGTGAAATAACTGAGACATCTGGAAGAGGTATGGCATGTAGAACTAGAACAATCTACCCCTGTGGACAAAATAATGGGTTTGGCTTGAAATTCCAATCACCCGAAGAAGGCCAGATTGTACAATGGCCGAAACATTGTGAATATGGCAATGGAGATGAGGATAACAGTCTGAATAATGTAAATAATGCAAGTAATCATAATACCTCATCTGAGAGATCCAATCACCTTAAGAAAGCCGAAGCGTACAACGGCCGAAATGTTGTGAATATGGCAATGGAGATGAGGATAACAGTCTGAATAATGTAAATAATGCAAGTAATCATAATACCTCATCTAAGAGATCCAATCACCTGAAGAAAGCCGAAGCGTACAACGGCCGAAATGTTGTGAATATGGCAATGGAGATGAGGATAACAGTCTGAATAATGTAAATAATGCAAGTAATCATAATACCTCATCTCAGCGATATAGACAGATAATGTTAAAACTGTTTAAAAGATATTTTTGTGTTTGAATAAAAGAATTTGAAATTATAATTGTTGTTATGCATTTATTTTTAACTTTTTAAATCCCAGGCAATGCCAGGTAGCTTTGCTAGTATTTCTTCATATCTGATTCTCTGACATATATATATATATATATATATATATATATATATATATATATAAAAAGAGAGAGATTGTGTCTTTATGTATGTTTGTTTTGCATGTCTTTTTAATAACCTCCTTTACCCACTTCTTTCAAATTCGAGCGAGCAGAGGAAAAAGACGTTTGTTTGCACAACGACTGAGCACACATCTTTTTAATGTCTCAAAATGGCAGACATCATCGATTTTTACTGAAAAAAAAAAAAAAAAAAAAAAAAAAAAAAAAAAGTTTATTCCAATCAATAGAAATTTGGTTTTAAATATGCCAAAGTATTTTGCTTACTGGGGATAGTAAATTTATTCCTTTACCTTTGAATTGAAGCTAAAAAGAAAACTTCAAGAATGATTCTTCATTTTATGAATTAACTTAGGTATACCATTTTTTACCAAATTTGGTGGAGATCTCTATAAAAGTATAATATACTCTTACACAAAAAACAAAATAGACCATTTATTCATAAAAATGGATAACAATAAAAATGGATAACAGTTTTGCTATGTCTATGAACAAAGCTCAAGGCCAGAGTATCAGTTACTGGACAACAGAAGAATCCTGTTTCTCTCATGGGCAGTTCTATGTTGGTTGTTCACATGTGAGAAGTAATACCAATTTGTTTACATTATTTGGACTACTGTCCTCATCTTTGTCACCATATTTATTACAACATTTTGGCCATTGTACACTCCGGCCTTCTTCAGGTGGTTGGAATGTCAAACTGAACCCTTTATTTCGCTCACTGGGGTAGACTGTTCTAGTTCCACGTGCCATGTTTGATGGATGTCAGTTATCAGTTATCGCCTGTTAATTTCCCTCTGAAAGTTCTCCACTGCCTTAACCGGGTATTGAACTCACACTCTTTTTGGTCCTGTCACTGGATCTAACCAATGCCTTTATCCACTGTGCCAAGGATCAGTGGTTGTTGCTACCTGGCGGAATCCTTTGGTCGGGATACCAAGTGGGACGGTCGGTCGATGCTAACGGCTTCACACAGGGAAATTAACAGGAGATAACTGATAACTGACATCCATTAAACATGGCACGTGGAACTAGAACATTCTACCCCAGTGAGCGAAATAAAAGGTTCAGTTTGACATTCCAACCACCTGAAGAAGGCCGGAGTGTACAACAGCCGAAACGTTGTAACAAATATGGCGACAAAGATGAGGACAATAGTTCGAATAATGTAAATAATGTACATAATACCTCATCTCAGAAATATAGACAGATAGTGAATGGCCGAAAAGTTGTAATAAATATAGCAACAAAAATGAGGACAATAGTCCGAATAATGTAAATAATGTACATAATACCTCATCTCAGAAATATAGACAGATACTGAAAGGCCGAAACATTGTAATAAATATGGCAACAAAGATGAGGACAATAGCCCGAATAATGTAAATAATGTACATAATACTTCATCTCAGAAATATAGACAGATAATACCAATTTGTTTATGTTCCATAAAGAAAGTCACAGAATATTGTTTACTAACAAGTATTGGAATGTAAAAACTGTTTCAAGATAGTTTTGTGTTTGAATAAATGAATTTGAAATTATATTGTTTTAGATTTGTGACATCTCGCAGTCACAGCGCAAAACTGTAATAATTCTCCTACCAGTATTTTAGGGTTGACTCTTAGTCACTGCCATCAGCTTGTGTCCTGGTCGATTTGGTGGTCGTCACTACCTGGCGGAATCCTTTGGTCAGGGTACCATGTGGGATGTTTGGTCGATGCTAACGGCTTCACACCAGCTGCAACTTGTTCGACACCAGCTCTGTCATTCCCAGCTCACTTCCAATGTCTGGTTACCAAAGTAACTGCTTCAATCTCAAGTCTAACCTATCCACATTTTGATCTTAGGTAGATGAAATCAATCAGGTGTCGGGACATAGTGAAAGATGAGTCTAGACTGGAGGTGATATCGCACAAGCGTAAAGAAAAGAAGCAATTAAAAACCTAAATGGTTCAAGTATGTTAAAAGTAACAAATTAACTTTTATCTGTCTGTTATATACAGGAGTGTGTTTTTCTCCCAGCCCGTTTTCTACGGAGTGTGACATTTTTACACTTCTTAGGCAAGTTCTTGTCCTCTAAGTTAACTGATTTAGTTTTTAAGTGCTGGCTTAGCTTCGTTCGTCAATATAATTTGCTATTGGTAGGATAGGCAAAGTTGGAGGTCGTGGAATCTCTCGGTTAGCTTCTGCAACTCCAACTCTCGAACAGCCCCAGGGCGTTCGTTTATATGGATACCGACCAAAAACCGATGTGGGTTTAGACACAGTCTGGGGTTTTTGGTAAATCCTGATTTCTGGCAAGAAACCTCTTTGTTATCAGGCCAGGATAATTGATTACTTCCCATTTTGGAAAATTAATCACTTTCCATTGTGGGGGGATCCCTTCGTCCATTAGGAGAGGTTAGGGGAGAGCTATCCTCCTAAACTCCCCACTTCTCACATTGATACCTTGTACCAATCCCTTCAGTGGGTGTTAATAACTTCCCTGTCCTTCTCATCAAATTACCTCCGCCTATCACCATTGCTACCACTTGACCAATTGCATCCCGGCCATGCAGGCGTGGATAAGCTGGCCTCATTAAAATTATAACCCAGAATTTTTGTTTATAAAATTTTTTTTTTTCCCCCCTATCGGCCAAAATTTTTACGATTCACACATTGCCACTTAAAATCTCTCAGATCTTTTGGTTACTCTGTGTCTTCTTAACCAGCACCCTTTACAAATTTTATCAATCACTCTCAATTTCTGCCATCTAGTCCTTTCATGGAGTTAGCGTTTACTGGAACCCTTGACTTCTTGAGAAAATAAATTTATCTCCCAAATCGCAATTCTTCCGAGATATTTTTCTCATGCCAAAATTTTATAATCATCATATGGCTACTTAACATGTCAGTAGTGAAGACAACATTTTGGAAAAGTAAATAATAACAATTCTCTCCACCCCGTATCGGAATATTTTCTCATGCCGAAATTTTTCACAATGAACATATGGCTTTTTCAACTTGCTGGTACTTAAAAATGATATCTTGGAAAGATAATTAATATTAATTCTCTCTATCCCGTATCAGCAAATCATTTCAGAACACTTTCTCATGCCAAAATTTTTATAATCCCCATATGGCCTGCCGCTTGATATCTCAACGCTTTTTCTGAATCTTGTTTTTTTCTCGGCAAGCACTTTTACAAACATCATTAATCAACTGTCAAAAAGCTCGCATATGGCCTTCTGCGAGTTCACTGTCTATGCCAATTTGCGGATCTTTGAGAAAGTAACTCGATTTTATTCTTAAGTAAAGAAAATTAAAATTTTGGGGTATCTTCTTTTCTGTTTTCAGTATTTTCTTGTTTTAATTTCTATGGTTAATTAGTTAACCAATTACAATAGCTAAATTTTTGTCACGGATTTATTTTTAATTTTTTAAATCTCGGACAACATTGGGTAGCTCTGCTAGTATTGGAAAGAGGCTTTGTGTTTTCACTCTTGCCGTGGCATAGGTTTCACATTTTGTTCCCTTTCCTTGTGAACATACACTGGGCATTTTTCAGTTTTTGTTCACTGACAGATGCAGGAAGTGAAACACAACAGGGTGTGACTTGTCAGTCAGTCAGAGTGTGTCAAGGCCCCAGTACATGTTTTTGCACATGCGTGCACATGCTATAAGCCAAAAGTTTGGTTCTACCCTCTGGATTTAATAATTAGTAAATTTCATGCCTTCTTTGGTCAAATTAACTTCTACTAATGTAGGATAATGAAACTATTTAACCAATTAGTGCATGGCATCCTGTTATTTAGAGATTTTTTACTAAGATTGTGACGCTAAGGTTGGGAGACTCGCATTGAGGGGGAAGCGGAGATTCTATTCAGATCTCACATGTTTCTGTTTTATAACTAATGGATATATTTTTTTTAAATCTGATCTTTTAAGTGGCATCCATTTTGACTGAAGGGGAACAGAGGAGTAAAGGTGGGGATGAGTACTTGTAACAGAAAAGTCTCCTTACACCATCATACCTCTTGCTACTTGATTAGCTTTGTCAAAAGACCCATTATTTCATTTCTTGCCTGTAAGAAATATGAACCCACTCCACCATCTAATCAAGCCCAGCAAATCTCCATGAAAATGAAATTGTTAAAATGAACAAGATAGAATTTTGAGAAGTTTTTTGTACATTTTTAATAAAATACATTCTTTTTTTAGCACAAATTTCCATTTTCAAGATATTCCGGAAAATAATTTATATCTCTCTCATGAATATAAATTAAATTAAATATGAGTTTTCATGTGTCTCACTAAATGATCTTTTCTTGAAAAAGATTTGATACACATTTCACAATGAAATGGAGCCTCACCTGTATAAGTTTTTATATGTCGATTCAAGTGAGTCTTTTGTGAAAAAGCTCTACCACAAAATTTGCATGAAAATGGAGCCTCTCCATTATGAACTGACATGTGTTGTTTCAACGCACTTTTTCCAGAATATGATTTGCCACACAGTTCACAGAAAAATGACATATCTCCAGTATGAGTTGCTACATGTCGATTCAAGTGACCTTTCTGAGAAAAGGCTTTGCCACAGATTTCACAAGAATATGGAGTTTCTCCAGTGTGTGTTATCATATGTCTTTTTAACTTAGTACTTTCAAAAAAAGATTTACCACAAATTACACAAGGAAAAGGACATATACCAGTATGAGTTGATATATGTCTATTCAGAATGCCCCTTTCAGAAAAGGATTTGTCACACATTTCACAATGAAATGGTGTTTCCCCAGTGTGTTTTCTCATATGAGTTTTCAAGTTACAATAAACTGAAAAGGTTTTACCACAATTGTCACAGGAATATGGAGTCTCCCCTGTATGAGTTCTGACATGTGTTTTTAACTTACCACTTTCAGAAAAGGCTTTGCCACACACATTGCATGAATATGGAGTTTCTCCAGTATGTGTTCTCATGTGAGTCTTAAGATCACTCTTTTCAGCAGATTTTTTACCACACACTTCACAAGAATATGGAGTTTCCCCTGTATGAATTCTCATATGCCTACTCAAAGTATACTTAACAGAAAAGGCTTTGCCACATACTTCACAAGCGAATGGAGTCTCTCCAGTATGAGTTCTAATATGTTTCTTCAATGTACTCTTTTCAAAATAAGATTTACCACAAATTTCACAATGAAATAATGCCTCTCTACAGCGAGGAGCCATATATTGTTTTAAGATTTACTTTTCAAAAACCACTTTACTAAATACTTCAGAGAATGTGCTCTCTCCAGTCTGAGTTGAAGGTGGGATTTACCATCCACTTTGTAACAAAATAGATTCTCTTCACAATGGATTCTTATGAGATTTTTCATGTTTAAAAAGGTTTTTTTCTGAAGATGACAACATTTTTTTCCATGAATAGACACATGGTCAAGCATTCAGATAGTGTTTTTTAAAACACTCCGACAAGGCCTATTTATATAGTTAATAGATACCACAAAGGTAGTTGCTCCCAAGAAAATTATTTTAATAACCAGCCATTTTTTCCAAATAGACCATCTTTTCCAAATATGTTGTCTCTGCTAACAGATTACAATCTGAAAGAAAATAAAAATTATCATTACTATTATTAATTTTTGACTCATAAAGGACATTAGAATAATCAAAAACCTATACTGGAGGCAAACTGATTGCATAAAGAGAAAAAATGATTTCAGCAAATAACCAAAAATAGAAAGGGGCTTAAGGCAAGGTTGTGTCTTCTCACCGGACTTATTCAACCTGTACAGTGAGGCAATTCTTAGAGAACTAGGAGTCCTACCAGGATTCATCACTGGTGGACACGATCTTAACGATGTAAGATATGTAGATGACACAGTGTAGACAAGGAAAGGAAACTACAAAACCTCCTACAGAAGGTAGCGAAGGAAAGAAATAAGAAGGGACTAAGCATAAACTACAAGAAGACAGAATGCATAGTCATCAGATGACGCTGAAATGCAATTTACAGGTTGGGGACACTAAAATCAAGCAGGTGTGGAAATTTAAATACCTAGGAAATGTTCTGAGAGAGACAGTAACTGCAATGCTGCATTGGGATGGCCAAAGACGCATTCCAAAAGCTAAGCAGAGTATGAAGAGACAGGAAAATTTCATTGGTAACAAAGAAAAATGTACTGAACAGCTACATGATATCTGTCCTCTTTTATGGCAGCAAATGTTGGACAGTCGCCTCAAAGATGAAGAGACTTGAGGCAGCAGATGTATAGTTCTATAGAAGGATGCTAAGGATACCATGGACTGAACATGTGAGCCACGATGAGGTTTTGGAGAGGATGCAAACAAAGAGGATACTTATACTTAACATCAGAAAGAGGCAGCTGAAATTTTCTGCGAAAATCTGATATTCACAGGACAGATAGAGGGAAAGAAGGATGACGGAAACATGGCAGGCTTCAGCAAATGGATGACAGAACAGGGTTTGGGAGAAATAACAAAAAGACAAAACTAAAGTGCTTACAAGAGGAAGGAAGATGTGGAGGGTCATGATCACCTACGTCCTGAAGGGACATGGCACATAAAAGAAGATTTTTACATCATTTACATTTTCTTTCAAGATGAAACATTGTCAACTATTATTACACTGGTCATCAAAAAAATTTTTTGAAATGGTGTCAAAACACCAAACATCATTTCAGCGAATTTGAGGAGCGCTGAATCTGAAAATGACTTTACTTTTTTCTTGGTTAGCTACCATTCTTTCTGTACAGAAATGCCTCAATTTTGGAAAAAAGAGCATTTTTTTTATTTGTTTTCTGTATATATGATATTGACCAATGGCAATATTTCTCAAAATAAAATTGTAGAAACCTCTCAATTCATATTTAGACAAACAAATATTGGTGTGCTTATTGAGAAATACTATTTTTACAATAACAATCAGACCCTAAGGCTTTAAAAATAACACGATTGAATATACCAACAAGTATTTTCATCAAATCATTTAATGGATTAACAGCAGAAATAAAACCTTCGTGAACATAAGAACTATGGTAAAAATGTTCTCTTTCTTGATTGTCTGTCATGTTCAATGTTATTTAAGTCCCTTTTGATACTCCAGCAGTATCATATCCAATGGAATAGGTGCATTCAATTGGAATGTCTTTAGTTGAAGTTTCTTTCCAACTGTGAAAACAAAATGCTCATAATGTGCTTGGTTTCCTTCCATAGTGAAGGGAGAAAGTTTTAAGTCCCTTTTGATACTCCAGTCGTATCATGTACAATGGAATAGGTGCATTCAATTGGAATGTAAACTGATTTGATCTCATTTAAAAAAAAAAAAAAACAGTAAACAAGTCACCGTTTTTCCTAAGCATTTTCCAGCAATGAGTGCATCGTCATTTACAGTAGGTCACAAATACCTTGGTAGATATGATACTATAGTAGTATCCCCGAGAGAACATCCACTCAAGGTATGAGGCTTCCTTGAAAGAAAACTCGCTATGGTTAAGAATTAGGGTTAGGGTAACATTTAAAGGCAGTGAACTGGTTATGTATTAAAAATCAGTAACAATTTTTTTTTAAAAATCCTCAGTGATTTTAATGTTTGTTAACTCATTTGATGGCATTAAAAAAAAAAAAGGTTATTGTTTTTCCTGAGCATTTTCCAGCAATAAAGAGTGCATCGTCATTTACGGTAGATTACAAATGCCATGGTAGATATCATGGAGCACTGGAAAGTGTATTATGCCCCCAAAATCAGGTCTATTGAGCTTTTCTTGTTCTATAGTTCATAGCTATTTTTATAAAATCTTACTTATTATAAAATGCAGATTGTGTGTGTGTCTGTACGTTTATATATTGGATCGGATTTCCTACATTTTTCAACTGATTTCAACAAAACTTCACAGGACTACGTAAAATTACCTTGTGGTGGTTCTGACAGTGCCAAAACTTGGAAAAACACAATTGTTTTTGCACAAAATCAATTTGAAAACACGATTAAGAAGCATCACGAGAATGAAAGGGGGAAAACTCATATCAAGTTATACTTATTATAAAACTCAGGTTGTTTGTGTGTGTGTATGTGTGTGTGTTCATTTATATACGGGATCGGATTTACTACATTTTTCAACCGATTTCAACAAAATTCACTCAAATAAATTTTCAGAAAAGTATATTTTATTTTAGGAAGATTTTTTATCTTGGGAAGTATAAATTATTTTATTTGTATAATTAATGAGTTCATAATCTCTGATTATTTAAGGTTTAAAGCCTGATTTATATTTTCATTTTGCTATCTTTTTTGAAAATTAACAAACTTTTCAATATTTGTGTTCATGTAATATTTAGTAATTTGTCTTGTTTTCTAGTGTTTTTGTTTTGTTTATATATCATACTTATTATAAAACCCAGGTTGTGTGTGTTTATATATTGGATCGGATTTCCTCCATTTTTGAACCGATTTCAACAAAACTTCACAGGACTACGTAAAATTACCTTGTGGTGGTTCTGACAGCGCCCAAAATTGGAAAAACAATTATTTTTGCACGAAATGAATTTGAAAACACAATTAAGACGCATCGCAAGAATGAAAGGGGGACAACTCATATCGAGTTATACTTATTAAAAAACTCAGGTTGTTTGTGTTCATTTATATATGGGATCAGATTTCCTACATTTTTCAACAAAACTTCACTTTTTTTTGGCAGGTAGTGTTTCTTATTATCTTGCACACTTTTTTCTTTATTTTTACATTCAGAATGCTTTAAAAATTCCAATTACAAGACAATTGTTTATAATAAAATTCTATTCAATTGCTAGACTCATAACGATTGAAAACAATGTTTTTGTTTGGGTTTGACCAATTCGTAAAAAAAAACAAAACAAAAAAAATTAATTAAGACATGTGTGTCCGTCAACCTTAAACAATAATCTTTGTCAATTTTATTTTTCAGTCTTTATGATGGTCGATACTTGATCTATCTCTTACTGTTACATCCCCGGGCAACGCCGGGCTCTACTGCTAGTTATGAATAAAAAACTGATTTTCATAGTTATAAATAGAATGGTAAATAATAAATATTGGCTTTGTGTCTGTTGAAGAAGCACAAATGTACCTGGATAATTGTTTTGAAATGCTGGGATTGTCTCCTCAGGATAATATTAAAACAGCAATATTTAAATCAGTAATGATTTACGACGTTTTCGAAATTAATTTTTTTCGAAAATGTGTAGGAAGTGGGGTAACCTGTAGTCTCTGGGGTTTCAGGCCTTGGATTTCAAGATCACGATTATAAAAAAAAAAAAAAAAAAAAAGAAAAGAAAATGGAAATTTAAAACAAGAAGTATTCTGAGATATAAAATAATTTGAAGAAGAAAATGTATTATGTCCAGAAAACCTCCATCTTTGTTCAATTTTTCTTGTTCTATATTTCATTGATATTTTTATAAAATTATGAATCAGAAACTTGTTTTCATAGTTATTTATAAAATGATAAATAATAAATATTGCATTGTATTTGGTTTACATCATGTGAGGCTAACCTTTTCTGGCCAGTGCGACACACTAATAAAAAAAATTCAAAGTACAGGAAAGTCTTGTGAACTCCTACCAAAAAGTAATGAGAACTGTAATGATGCTGGCAAATTAATATGCCTAATTTGCATAAGTGCAATAGGTACCCCAGTCTATCCTACTCTACTACTGACTACTGCTATGGGTACCCCAGTCTACCCTACTTTACTCTCTGACTCTCTTGTGGTGGAAGGGTCATTTTTATAATGATGAGGGTTAGGATGATGAAATATACTATGTAACTGGTCACTGAGAATAACGTAAAAATGAATGACAAGCTCAGTGACTGACTAGTGCTATACTTCGACTTCACAACAAGAAGAATAGAAGAACAAGTAATACAGTAATACAAAGCACATGTACTGGATTCGGTTTATTAACCTTCATTGACACTGTCACACATTGAGGAGGTCCATATGAAGACCACCATTTTCATGTCAGCCATTGGAAATAAAAAAATATGTTATATAGGGGTGTCAAAACTTTCGAACCAGCCTGTACATAGGTTTGGTACTATAACCCTGAGATATGACCAATTCTTGGGGCATTATCTCTAGATATTTTAGATAGATTCCACTATTTCAGAACTGCCCGTGTAGCTGAACAAACCAGCCATGAAGAGCAGCAAATGGCCAATACAAAGTTGCTCATATGAACAGCTTTGTTTTCTTTATATGTTAGGCTGTGTAACCCTGAAACCTGACCATTTGCCTATACTTTATCCAGGGATATTTTAGATAAATTTTACTGATCACAAAATGAACCAGCAGCAAATGGCCAGTACAAAGTTGCTCATATGAACAGCCTTGTTCTCCTTACATGTTAGGCTAAGTAACCCTGACACTTGACCTTTTGCCTATATTCTATCTGTGGATATTTTAGGTAAAAATCACATTTATCAACAACTTTACTTTTCAAATACTTGTACTTACAGTCCAGGGTAGTCCAAAAATCCTGTCGGCTTCTATCAAAAAGTAATTTGAACAAGAAGACCAAGAAATACAGTAATACAAAGCACATGTACTGGATTCAGTTTATTCACTTTCATTGACGCTGTCGCACATCGAGAAGGTCTGCATGAACACCATCATTTTTGTGCTAGCCATCTGAAATAGAAAATTACGTTATGTAAGACTTTTAAACCACCCTGTACTTTCTTTTGTTGAAAGTAAAGCGGCCATTTTACGTACAAAAGATATGCCCGTAAGCATCTGGCTTAGAAATGGAGGAAAAAAAGTAGATGTTTTTTTTATTTAGAGAAAAGATATTTTTCTCCAATTTAAAAACTGAAGATCTTGTATCATATTATCATGAATGATGCATGACAATTAACACATAGCTGCTGCGTGTGATTTGTTTCTTATTTATTTATTTTTAAAAGAAAAAATATATTTCTTCTCCAGAGAAAAAAAAAAAATAACATTCCTTGCTTTTAAACAAAAATATTTTAACACGCATGAATTTTGTTAACGAAAACGGTCACTGGTTTAAAATGCTGGGAAACGTTTACGTTATGTTCCAGAATAATGATGATATTTCATCATTCTAAAAATAACCTTGTCATCAGTGATGATAGAAAAGAAGTATATTTCATCATCCTAACCCTCATCATTATAAAAATGACCCTTCCACCACAAGAGAGTCAGAGAGTAGAGTAGGGTAGACTGGGGTACCTATAGTAGTATTCAGTAGTAGAGTAGGGTAGAATAGGGTACCTATAGTAGTATTCAGTAGTAGAGTATGGTAGACTGGGGTACCCATAGCAGTAGTAGAGTAGGGTAGACTAGGATACATATAGTAGTAGTCAGTAATAGAGTAGACCAGTAAACAAGTAACAGTACAGAAGCACATGCCTGTCAGTGCTCCAGGAAGACCAAAAACAGACAATTTCAAACACTTCCTCACAAACGAAATTCTCAGAACCAAACCAAGTAAGCATTGACTTTTAAACAAAAGAGACACTGAGAACATTTTTACACACACCATACCAATATTCTGTAATGGGCACCTTGGCGTGGTGTAATGGTTAGCAAGCTTGCCTTGCTAGATCAGTTACTACTGAAAAGTGAGTTCGATCCTCACCGGATGCCCCATACTTTCGGCCTTGTGCCACATCTAAGCAACGTTTGGAAAATCTCTCCCAATATTCTGTAATTCACATCACAAAAAAATACAAATTCTTGTTATTTATATAAACACGTGTCTCAACTTTTTATTGTTGATATTGTTGTAAGTTTATGTGTTTTAATATGAACCCCATTACAGTCAACAAATATTAATAACAGGGAAAATAACACAACACCTAACTTACCTACGCCATTACAGCTACCTTCAATGAAATGTTTCAAAATTCAATAAACATTATACTTATTTGTTATGTATGTGAGTTAATCAAACTGTACTCACAATGCAATAGTCATTAATAAGTAAGATTACTCAGGCATTTAATAGTTACCTCCCTTTGATATCAGCTTCTCTCAACCTTTTTGTGTGAGAGAGAATGTGAGGGAACAAGTGAGAATGGAACAAAACATAAAATTTTAATAAATGTTATTTTCCTCATTAAATAAGGTATGTCATTCAAAAGGCAAAAAGCCTGCAGCTTGCCTTTGGTTTACATATTTTGACAACATTGTAAATTTTTGGATAAAAAGATTTCTTTTCAAATTTATTTCTTTATAAAAGGTAAATAATAAATATTGCATTGTACTTGGTTCACATATCTTTATAATCTTGGTAATAAATATTACCAGGGGAATCAAAAACATATACAATAGTAGCATCGTCAAGGGAATAACTGTCCTTTTGACACTGTTTTTTTGTAGGCATCAAGGTTAAAGATTACCAAAATGTTTTGATAAAGAATTAAAAACCTTCTTTTTGTTTTTGTAGAGTTGGAATATGCTAATATTTTTCTTTCCTTGAATTTGGAATGCCATAAATTATACTAACATTTGTTTACCAAGTCAAATGCATATGAAACCTAATTAAACAATGGAAATCAAATAACACAGAAGTAAAAATACCAGAATTTCTTTCTTCTTTTTCTCTATATCTCATTCTCTGATGAAGCTTTAATAAAAGCGAAACATGTTAGATTGATAAACGTTTCCTATTTGTTTTTTTATCTTATCATTCTGTCGGATTCCGATCCATAATTGATTTCAAATTATACTATATGTAGTCATTACGGGGTGATCACTTTATTACTTAATGACAATAAGAAACCGATCCCCCACTTTATGTACAGTAGACTCTTATATTTAGATTAAATCTCATTATCTGACAAAGCTTTAATAAAAGCGAAATATGTTAGATTGATAATCGTTTCTTTGTTCCTTATCATTCATATTCACACACACAATATATATATATATATATATATATATATATAGCATAATGAGAAGCCACGTATACTTTCTTAATATGTATATATAGAAAAAGTTTCAAATTGAAAATTATAATGTTTTATTTTATGAAAGTATTTATTTATTTATATATATATTTGATATTTCAAATTGTCCTCAATTTTTCATCAGAAATAACTGTTTGTTACAAATAAATTAAAATTACTGTTTGTTAGCAAGTAGTGTCCTTCGCGAGACGCGGACGTCACTGTTCGGATATTCCTAACTTAAATCTAACTGTCATAAATATTTAAAACAATTTTTTACTATATCTAAAAAAAAAAAAAAAAAAAAATTTGATGAAAAATTGAGGACAATTTGAAATATCAAATATATATATAAATAAATAAATACTTTCATAAAATAAAACATTATAATTTTCAATTTGAAACTTTTTATATATATATATATATATATATATATATATATATATATATATATATTTATATATATATATATATTCTCTTTTTTTTTAAGCATGTCTGATTGAATAAATTACAAACATTATATTTGCTTATTTTTATCATAATCCTTTCATATTTACAAATATTTTTCCATATATTACTATCAAATGGCGCTAGAAATGAAAAGTATTTGAGAAATAAAAGTGATTTTCACTATTACAGTGCCTTTCTTGCCTCATTTGATTGTAATATACAGAAAATATTCATAAATATGAAAGATTATGATAAAAATAAGCAGGTTTAAAAATAAGGTTTCTAATTTATTCAGACATGCTTAAAATTATATATATATATATATATATATATATATATATATATATATATATATATACACACACACACACACACATTCTCCAAGACACTTTCACCTCATATACACCAGGGCATTTAAAACCCAGTCTATCCCATGACTAGATGACCAGTAACCATACAAGGAGGTTCATCCACCCTCTGACAGGTTTTGTTTTTAATCCTGTAGGTGTCTAGCCATGCCCTCCTCATCAGAAAAACTTGGTGGAGGAACTGGTTTAGTCTCCAATGACCCAACTATGTGGCAAGTAATATTGGGTTACATGGTACCAGCAGTCCTCAGAGTGACCTGACATAAATTACTGCTATGATGAATGAAGAATTCCTCTTTGCAAACATAAATAGTCTAGGTACTACCAAAATGGATGGTTTTGTCCAAAATAAAAGTAAAAAAAAAAAAATAAAATAAAATAATCGCTACCCAATGTTTTAAAATACAATGGAACATTGGATCATGAATTTAATTCGTTCCTGAAGGCCATTTATAACCTGAAATGTTTGTAAACTGAAACTAGGAATCAATGTAGAGAAAAAAAGTCACAGTACAATAAATTTGAAAAAAAAAAAAAAAAAGCACAGCACACAAATGTATATAACACAGCAGTTAACTCAGAAATTATTCCACTCAGGTTAACTTAGTTCAGCTATGTTGTTCAAGAACCAAAATTTGAGGCATTTTCATCTTGAATTTTCTGTTTGAAAACCGATTTGTTTGACATGTGACATGTTCAACGACTGAGGTTCCTCTGTATTTGCTAACCTACCATTATCCGATTGAAACAAAGTTTTAGTACTTATTCATTAATTAATGAATTGCATATTTGTAATAACACAGAGCATTGTACGAAGTGTGTTTGAGTTGCCGCAGCTGTAACAGCTTATTGATTATATAAAGATGAATTCAAAATAAATGAAATAACAAAATCGATTCTATATCCCGTTTTTCCTACATATGTCCCCTAAAAGGGAAACCATTTTTTTGTTTGCAATTCATCACAGGTTCAGAATACTGATCCTCCTTCTTCTTCCTCTTCTTTTCTTATATTTAAACAGTTGCAAACAGCCTGGTGTACTGATGGCCATTTACTTATACTTCATCGTCAATCACAAAATAATAAATTGTGTTATTATTTAACACCAAAATGGCAATGAATTTTTAATGAGAAATGAATACTATGCTTATAGTAACGCAGAGCATGGCTTACCTCGTACGAAGTGTGTTTGAGTTACTGCAACGGTTTATTGATTATATAAAGATGAATTCAAAATAAACGAAATAACAAAGCCGATTCTATATCCCGTTTTTCCTACATATGTCCCCAAAAAGGGAAACCATTTTTTTGTTTACAATTCATCACAGGATCTCTTCTGAATACTGATCCTTCTTCTTCTTCCTCTTCATTTCTTATATCTAAACAGTTGCAAACAGCCTGGTGTACTGATGGCCATTTACTTATACTTCGTCAATCACAAAATAACAACAAATGGTCCTCTTGTGTTAGATGCACAAACCTCTTCTGTTCTACTACAAAAAACGCAAGACAGGAGCGACCACCCACGGTTGTCACCTGTGTGATCAGGGGGTAGTGTAGTAATGCAGTGCATGTCTTACCTAGTACAAAGCATGTTCAAGTTGCTGCGGCTGTAACAGGAAATCTGCTTTGAG
Organism: Acanthosepion pharaonis; assembly: GCA_903632075.3. Lineage (NCBI taxonomy): Eukaryota > Metazoa > Mollusca > Cephalopoda > Sepiida > Sepiidae > Acanthosepion > Acanthosepion pharaonis. The sequence goes on along the minus strand of CAHIKZ030004631.1, from coordinate 1,806,392 downwards.
GCCTAGAAACACACATGTACATTGACAATGATTTGATGAAGTGGACATCACACCTATGTAAATGTATCAACACCAGCCGCTTACTATATAAACAGCTACATTCCTTGCTAGGGGGAGGGTAGTAATTCTGTAGACGATGCTCGTGGTGTACAGCAGAAAGAGATAGCTGTACCAACAACATAGGTAGAATACCCTAAACACAGTCTTTTTATTAGAAAACTTTACGGAAATATTTTTGTGGCCACTTTTTGATATCTCATGTGTACTTTTTAATTTGGGTGGGTAGGTGTTCGTCAATTTTTGTTTACAGTTATATAGAGTAAAAGCTCTGGAGATATTTCAGTAAAATATTTATGCAATATCGAGTGTGAACTTATTGAAAATTTGTCCCAAATATTATTAAATAAAACTAAAAAAAAAAAACATTTTTTTTTAAGAAGTCATACTTGCATAATTTAATAAAACACATTATTTTTCTTTCAGATTAGACGGACAAAAAAAAAAAAAAAAAAAAAAAAAAAAAAATCTACACTTATTATTCATTTTTTAAAAAAAATTAATTTACTCATTTTGCAGTGCAATTTTAAAATTCATCTCGTTGTTTGCCACAAGAGTTCCTTTTATTAAATAAAGACATCTTTATCGGTTGTTTTTGTTTATTGTAAAGGTTCAAGAGCATCGTCCACATCAGTGGGTCCCCTGGCTAGCTGCCTGCATGGAAATCCTCACTCCAGATCTCCAAATGTATCTGTCATGAGGGTCCACTGCAGAGAACTTCCACTCTCTACAATCATGTTCTGTCAGCTCCCTGCATGACATCTTGGGCCTCCCAGGTGTTTGCTTTCCTTTAACCTGAAAGTCACGGGCACACTTGATAGCACTGCTTGAACACTCCACATGTCCATATCAGCAAAGCCTTCTCTTTCTCAGAATGAGATTGAGATCCTCGAAATCAAGCCATGCCAACAACTGACTTGATTGTTTATTGGCTACATCCTCTGACTTGATGTTACAGATCCGTCTGATCAAGGCCCTGTCATAGCCTGGTCATGTTTGAAGAATCAAAAAATATCAAGTTTAATGCTATTTTTGAGTGTGAACCTTTTTTTAAAAGAATTTTATTTATTTTTTTTTTTTTATTGCTTTTAGCAACTGTTAGGTTATTTTTTGTATGGATGTACAAAAGAAAAATAATTCTGATTTCTCACCTTTTACCATTCTAAGTTTCATAAAAGCATATAGAATAAAAATATATTCTTAAATTATTAGTTATATAAGATTATAATAATTTTATGGAAAAAATATATAAATATGTAAAAAAGAACTCCATATGAATGCAATCAGTTATTTTTAATTAACATTACCAATTCACGAGTTCTACCAATTTTGACTATTTGGTTTCTGTTAGTAACAATTCGGTTATTTTAATATATTTTCTTAAATCTAGAATATATAACTGGATGCAGTTATAATTTTTATGAGTTGAAATATATTGGAAAATAATAAAAAAAAATTAAAAGTAATGAATTTTTTTTAATTATTGCATCCCAAGCAATGTGGGAATGCCTCTAGTACGCAATGGGGGTGACAGAAAGTGAAAGTGAGAGAAAAGACTGGGTATGGCGGAGGGGTTTGAGGAAAGGATAAAAGATGAACGGGATTCAAGAAGATAGCGATTGACATTGTATTTAAATGTTTGATAATTATAGTTAACAGGGAAGTAGGTAAATGGAAAGGAATCCCACAGGTGGGAAGTGCGAGAAAAAAAACTGTGGGAGCAGAAGTAGTGGTTGCATTTAGCTATTTTAACAGTAATTAGTTGGGGGGATCTAGATGCTAATCTAGTGGCATGGTTAAATTCACATAGTCGGGTCATCAGGGAAAAATACTCATCAGAAAAGTGAGAGAGAAACGATGCCACCTCGGTGGGAAAATGACTGAAGTCGAGATGCCAGGTCAGGATCGATTATATTGCAGATCCTTCTTAGGATTTTGTCAAGAACCTCGAGATGAATAGCAAGAGCACTAGGCCAGATATGGCAACAGTTTCTGATGAATGGTAGATTTGTAGATATGCAAGATTAAACTCAAAATATTAACTAAAAAAAAAAAAAATACTTCCAATCTAATATATAAAAAAATAAAATTATTCCTTCTAATATTTTAATAAAACCATATAGAATAAAAAATATATTCTTAAACTACTGGTTGTATAAGGTTAAAGCTAATTTATTTTTAATTATAAATACTAATTTCTTCATTATTGCACTGCTGGGGTTCCATATTTTGTTTAATTCTTTGTGTGCTTTTAAAAGCCAGGAGTATAATTATAAAGTTTTTGAGTTTAAATTTTGAACCCACACCATATGGTGCATAAATAAACATTATTTTCATTAGGTTTTAGTAAAAAGTAAGCATTACATTTACAAAATCTAGTTATTTAATGCTTAGATTTACGAAATGACTTCAAAATATATCTCTATTAAAAAATATTGGATTTTTAAGAGATTTTAAAATTTTTGTTGTTTACATTTTTCGTCTATAAAAATAAGATTAATGGGGTTGAGGAATCGATAAGTGTCGAGAAATTGTCCCAATGTTTTTTTTTAAAAATGCATTAAAAAAAACTTTAATTACATATGAAAATTAATTTTTCTTTTAACATGGATTGGTGTTTCTTTGGGCTATTATCTTTCAAATAAAATACAAAAATTTAACTTCCTAAAAGACATTAAGAATTTTTACATTATTTGAATTTTATTTAGAACTAGTGGGGATACCCGGCATTGCCTGAAAGATCTCTGAATAATAGTTTATTATTGACAATTTATTGATGTTTTTCAGCCATCTTATGGAAAATAATTTTTTATTCAATCTTTAAAAAGTAAACTTTGTTTTTTTGGTTTGTTACAAAATAACTAAATTTAGGAAAATAACACCATACCAATACCATGGTTGGGGAGAAGGGCTTGGGGAGCTGAGCATCCCCATGTTTTTTATTCAAAAAGACACTTTATTTTTTAATTTAAATGCTAACATAAATACTCTGTTAATGTTGTTTTCAAATAAATCAAAATTAGTTAAAAGTTCATTAACCTTTTTTTCAAATGATCATACTTATTATAAAACCCAGGTTGTGTGTGTGTGTGTGTGTGTCTGTACGTTTATATATTGGATCAGATTTCCTACATTTTTCAACCGATTTCAACAAAACTTCACAGGATTACGTAAAATTAGCTTGTGGTGGTTCTGACAGCGCCAAACATTGGAAAAACATAATTGTTTTTGCATGAAACCAATTTGAAAACACGATAAAACACCATTCTGTTGCCAGAATGAAAGGGGGACAACTCATATCGAGTTATACTTATTATAAAACCTAGGTTGTGTGTGTATGTGTGTTTGTTCATTTATATATGGGATCGGATTTCCTACATTTTTCAACCGATTTCAACAAAACTTCACTTTTTTTTGGCAGGTAGTGTTTCTTATTGTCTTGCACACTTTTTTCTTTATTTTTACATTCAGAATGCTTTAAAAATTCCATTTACAAGACAATTGTTTATAATAAAATTCAATTAGTAGACTGTTTTTGTTTGAGTTTGACCAATTCATAAAAAAAAAAAAAAAAAAAACTAATTAAGACATGCATGTCCATCAACCTTAAACAATAATCTTTGTCAATTTTATTTTTCAGTCTTTATGATGGTCGATACTTGATCTATCTCTTACTGTTATATCCCCGGGCAACGCCAGGCTCTACAGCTAGTTATTAATAAAAAAGATTTAATTAAGATATATTTAAACATTTAATTTAATCATTTTTTTAAGCAAAAACTATAGTAAACCTTCAGTCAGTTATGTGCCATGTGTGATACATGTGTAGGCAATCACGTATCTTTCGATACATGACTGACGAGGCAGATTTTCCCCACTGAAGTTTGCCATTTCTTTCTGCAGTAGACTAGTTGCTAACCAAGGCTATAGAACCCGGTCTGGCTTGCTATGTACCCATAGTTGGGGGGAGAAGAAGAGGATTCATACCTTTCCCAAGGGCATTAGCATGTAAGTGAATGTAAGGGATTTGATTGGAATTTGAACTTGGCTCTCCAATTCCTCAATCCGAGCTGCTGTCCATTACTCCACTGTGTGTCCAAGCCACTATCAATTACTCCAATGTCTTACTTCTTCAAAAAATAATTAATTACTATTTATTTTGGAGGGGAATTTAGATCTTTTTAAGTAAATAAAGTTTTACTTTTAAACATTAATTACTAACTATTTTGAACGCGAGTAGACACAAGATATATTGAGAATTTAGTTTTGAAAAGCGATTATGTTTAAATTTCAAGTTATATCTGTATTTGAAAAGACAAAGAAACTTTAGTTATATGAAAATTAGCAAAGACAGACATGACTTACAGTTAACATTGCTCGTGTTGAACATTTGTTTTACGAATTTAACTATATTTTATTTATATAATTTTTGAAAAAATAAGGCTTGCTATAGTTTTTTACTTTAATATAACTTAATTTAAAATTATTTACATTTTTATGTTAAGTTGCAAACCAAAAAAACAATGAAGTTTATTTTTTAAAGATTGAATAAAAAAATTATTTTCTATAGGATGGCCAAAAAATATTAATAAGTCAATAATACACACACACATCTGCCCTTTAGGAAGGTACTGAATCTGTATATTTATTTTGTAGCTGGACACACACACACACAAATATTTGAATAAATAAATATTAAACTTTTTGTCAAATAATTGTATTTAATTTCTTCTTTTAAATTTACTTTGTCGTTTTAATATTCATTTTTTTAAAGTTATGCTTTTATTTACTATAGACGTGAAAATAAATTCAAGAGAATAGAAATTTTAAAAATACATAAATGTATAGTGTTTTCAAAATTATCAGCAGAATTAAAAAGTAAAAATGAACAGCAATAATAATTAGTAATAAGAGTTATTACCGTTTGTTTTTACTTTTTAATTCTGAGAATTTTGAATGCATTCTAATGCATTTTAATTTTAAAATATCTTCGTAAATACAAATATGATGATAATTTTTTTTACGGAAAGCTGGCTTGGGTAATAATGAGTCTGTATATATATTTACTTTGTTATAATATTGTAGTTTGTTAGTTTTAGCCGAACACACACACAACTACCGATTATATATGTATACATGTGTTTTTTGGATCTTAAAAGAAAGTTCATGGTGGTACTTCTTTTTTTTTTTTTTACATTAAGGTTCACCTTGTACAAGGCCTAGGGGCTACTCGAGGTAGAGGGTTATGTTGGTTAAAGCCAGAAGGGGTAGTTTATATGGATAGGAGGGGAACATCATCTTGGCAAGGCAGTGGTTTGCGGAAAGAAGCTGTTTGATTGGAACTTACTTCTTGCCGATGGAATATGAGGGAATGTTGGGGTGGGGCTTGCTACAATGTAAGTGGCATAGCGGGTCCTAGCTGTGAAGATTAGACCTGGATGAACCAAGGAATGTACAGGGTGGTCCGAAAGTCACGTCACGTCAAACCCCCCCCCCCATCTCTCGTCCAACCTGTAGGAGTTCGTGTCACCTATCTGAAATTGGGAATTATATTACGTAGGGGTGACAAGACTTTCGGACAACCCTGTATAGTTCGTCCGAGCACTTTACTCGCTTTTTAGAGCAAAACACACGACCACCGCCTAAAATCGTCACGGTCACGGACTCGGAGCCTACACCAAGGGCGAGATACCCTCTGGTAGGGATTGCAAAAGAAACGAGGACCCTGACGTCACGTATTTCTAATTTAGTAGGCATCTCCACTTTTTTGCTGAAAACAAAAAACGAAAAAAAAAAAAAACAGCAGAGGTTGATAAAAAAAACCCCTTAAAAACAAAGTTTTATCGTCAAAAAAGTGTTTAAGTAATTATTAAGAAGAAAGACCAAACCAAAGTATTTTTTTTTATTAATTTATTAAATATTTTTTTTAATCCTTTCTAACACGTTCGAAATTTTGGTTAAATTTTTTTTTTTTTTGCATCAGCGGCCGACGTAATTTTTTTTAGTTTTTTTACCATTTTTTTTTTCTTCAGTTGAAAAACACATTAATTTGGAAATTCTTACAAAAATCAAATAATTGTCAGATTTTAATGAAACTTTCAGAACTTATTCACAAATGAAAGTTTTTTTTTCTTAGAAAATTTTTCTAAATTTTTTATTTTTATTTTTTATTTTTTTTTACATATTAAAATTGTATCTAAAATTATTCTAAAAAAAAAAAAAAAAAAGTCTTCTTAACTAACCAGTAGGAATTGATAACGTAAAAATCTTTTTCATTTTAATTGCTTTTTGGGAAGCTATTTTGGTTTTTATTTCGAATAATAAACGACTTTTAAAAACGAAACAAAAAGAAAACTCAGAATATGAAGCGAGTTAAATTATTAAAAGCATTTTTATTTTTTTTAAAGAAGTGACCGTTTGATTTGATTTGAACCTTTGTAAAAGAAATAATCGTTTGAAGCGCTAAATTAAAAAAAAAAAACCTGTCTAGTCTGGAACGTATTCTTTTTTTAAATTTTTATACAGTCGCAAAAAATAAGGAAAAAATTAAAAAAAAAAAATGTTTTTAAAGTAATTTACTCTGCAAACCTTCACCAAATGATTATTTCTTAATTCTTACCTGATTTTCCTGTTTTTTCAAATAATTATTCCGTTTTCAAAAATCAAGAATTTAAAAGTGTCAATAAATTCAAATGACGTCGTGTTTTGCTTTTCTAAGCAAGGAGGAAATCACTGGGCGGTGAAAAGGGAAATTGGTTCCTTAAGAAAATATTTCCTATAGGAATTATAAACTGTTGAGGCAGAGCCCTAGCTAAATTATATTTACACAAAAAAATACCACAAAATATGAAACAACAAAAAGAAACATTCAAGAATAGTTATTTATTTGTACTAATGTACAAAATGTGGCACAAGGCCAAAAAGGGGGTTGCAGAAGAAAGGTCTTCTTCTGTCTTGATTCTAAACTTATCTAGTCACAGACACGGACCCAAACATACCAACATTCCTATCACTAAAACAACACATTCATTCCTATTTTTCTTACTACATCCGCCATAATACCTCAATGTCTCTATGAAATCCTAACTAGTCCCCATATGTACATTTCAAAGTCTGTGGGGGGAGGGGAATAAAAACAGCAATTTAAAAAACCCCAATGATTATTTACAATATGATTTAATATTATTTACATAAAACAAAACAAAATAGGGTTAGTAATAAAAAAAACCCACAATCCCTAAATGTGGCAGAAACATCAGTTAATTGTGGGATTATAACATTATAAAAAACCCAAGCACACCCACAAACACGCACTCATTTAGACACAATAACAAATACGAAAACACACACACAAAACGAAAGTCATCCCACAACAACTAGAGAACTGACATCACTGACCACCTAACGAGGGAGGGGATGGGGGAATTAAACAAAAGAAAAATAGGGACAGAAATAAAAGGAGCCAATGAGCATGCATACCCTAGCTAAGTTAACCAGAAATGGAAAACTAAAGATTCAAACTAAAAAACCTAAACTAGCCTAATATCGGAGCGGGTTGCCTCTGTTCAACCCAGGAAGGACAAAATTCTGTACCTAATCGACATCCAAATGCCACTCCAGGTCAGCAAACATTCAAGAATAAAAGTTTCATAAGTAAATAGAGTTTATATATGCATAACAACAATTATCTCTATATTTCTGTGATGAGGTATTATGTACACTATTTACATTGTTCGGACTATCATCATCTTTGTCGCCATATTTATCACAATGTTTCGGCCATTGTATGCTCCTGCCTTCTTCAATACCTGGTTAAAATATATTTTTCTATGAATAATGAATTTCGTCTAAAAAAATAATTTATAAAGTTTTAAATCTATATTTACTAATTGTAAATTGAAACACTTAATACAATTCTGCCACCCTCAGGATTTCTAAAAAATTAAAAAAAATTTTTATGTGTGTATATCAACGTGTTGAATTTTTTAAATATGGACATTCATTATCTGTCTATATTTCTGAGATGAAGTGTTATGTACATTATTTACATTATTCAGACTATTGTCCTCATCTTTGTTGCCATATTTATCACATTTCGGCTGTTGTACGCTATGGCCTTATTCAGGTGGTGGCGATATAAGCACTGGTAAAAATGGTTGCTGAAGACATTAGGTTTATAATACCCAGAAATTCATACACAGATGTCCTCAAGGACACGTGGCTCAGTGGATAAAGGTGTTGGTTAGATCCAGTGACAGGACACAAAGAGTGTGAGTTCAATCCCTGGTTAAGGCAGTGGAGAACTTGGAGAGGGGAATTAACAGGAGATAACTGATAACTGACATCCATTAGACGGAATATTTAAATTAAAGGCAAGTCAGTTGCAGGAGTAGCTATAAAAGTATTTTGATATGCAAAAATTAGGCATCCTCTCCCAGTTGTCGATGAATGGAAAAAAGCAGTTGGTGTTCTTGAGTCGGTGCAGGGGTGGGGAAATTGCTGTATTTTGGCTACCATGTTCGTTGGAGAGTGAATTATTTTTCTGACTGGTTATGTGCATTGTGATTTGTGAGATAGTAACTGCAGATCGAATATTTGAAGATTATAGTCATCAGGGAAGCTAGTAATGGGAAGGGAGTTCCACAGATGGGAAGTGTGGGAGAAGAAGCTGTATGAGAAGAGACAGTTACATTTAACCATTTTAAGAGTGAAAGGATGAATCCGAGATGCCAGCCAGGTAACACATTTAAATTCATGAAGTCCAGAAACCAGAGACAATAGCTTGTCAGAACAGTTGCCATGAAAATATTTGTAGAAGAGACAGAGGGAGGCCACAGCACGTCTATGGGATAGCAATTGTAGACTAGATGCCAGATCAGGACCTATCGAAATTCAGCATAACTATATTGAAGTATCTTGCCACTCAAATTCGTTCACCGAAGAGGGACAAAATTGGTTGAGATGAATTGTTGAAAGTCATATTGCTAAAAATATATTATTTTTTGTAGAGTTTTAAATTTAGCATTATGCTTTGTTTCAATGTTGTGTCATCGTGCGATTGTCTGTCGTGTGGATTTTTAAAAAAATTTTAAAATATAATTGTAAGCAGAAGGAAATAAACACACTACGCAAGGGTTCGACGCAGCCTTTCAGGTTTCAAACACACTTCAAATTTTCAATTTAACAAAAAAAATAAATAAATAAATAAAATAAGCTCCTGACAATAAATAAACACAGACTCCCGGAGCCTATATGAACCCATATATTGTAGTGTCACAGTGGAAGCTTGTATTTCACTAAGTCGGTCCTAAAAAGATTCGACGTACAAAACGTTAGGAACTTGATATGATAGAGAAATCTAGTGGTGGTTGCTGATACTCTTAGTGTCCGACATCGACTGACTGACCAACTCACTGAGTGACTGCTACTACTACTTCTACTTATTATAGGTGGGAGAGTCTATTATAAATAGAATAGGTGTGTTCCAGTATAACACCATAAAAACTAAATATTCATTCAACTCTGCAGATGGACTGACAGCAGTAAAGAGACAAGAGTCAACGTCGGCATTTTGTCTTTCTCAGCCAAACAACGGCAAACTCCCTTTGTTCTTGTTTCCAAACTCCACTTTCTTTCTTCCGGACTGAAAGACTATTCATGTTCATTTCCTTATAGTCAAAGAGAAGAACTTTCTAATGTTCATTTCATGATAAGTAATTATAGATAAAATTTGTTTATCCTACTTTTAAATAAATATCATTTTCTTTGGACATGCAATAATCTTCACTCCCATTTTTTGTTTTTTATTCCACAAATGGTGACCCAGGGAATCTTTCCCAAACATTAGCCATACCCAGCACGGTTGAAGAGAAGAGTGGTTGAGGAGCTTATCCTTATTTAACAGACCCCCACAGAGCTGCAAGATCAGCACTCCAGCAATTAACACCCTTTCTACAATTTTTTAAAAAAAAATTTGCTTTTTACTATTAAAAATCTATTCTGTCTATATTTCTGAGATGAGGTTTTATGTACAGTATTTACATTAGTCGGACTATTGTCCTCATCTTTGTCGCCATATTTGTCACAACGTTTCGGCCGTTATGCGCTCCGCCTTCTTCAGGAGGTTGGAATTTCGAACTGAACCCTTTATTTCGATCACTGGGGTAGACTGTTCTAGTTCCACGTGCCATGTTTGATGGATGTCAGTTATCAGTTATCTCCTGCTAATTTTCCCTCTGAAAGTTCTCCACTGCCTTAACCAGGAATTGAACTCACCTTCTTTGGGTCTGTCACTGGATCTAACCAACGCCTTTATCCACTGTGCCATGTGTCCTTGAGGACAACCACCTGAAGAAGGCCGGAGCGTACAACGGCCGAAACGTTGTGACAAATATGGCGACAAAGATGAGGACAATAGTCCGACTAATGTAAATACTGTAAAAATCTATTGTTGATATTTTTACTATAAAAATGTATTTTTATACTTTCATAGTGCTTTGACCACAGATTCGGGGGGTTCACTATTTGCCCATAGTTGGAACCCTAACAGGTACTAGTACCCCAGGTCAGGATGGACTTGGGAACAACAGTAATTAAGAGGTGGTTACATGCTCATCAAAACCTTCTTTGCTGCCAGATTTAGAGTAAGTGGCAGTGAATGGTATCAAATCAAAGAATGACAAAAATAAACACACTGAGCAGTGCGCAAGGGCTCCATGTAGCCTTGTGGATCTCAAAAAAACTTCAAATTTTCAATTTAATAAAAATAAATAGCCAATAAAAACAGCTCCTGCCAATAAATAAACACAGGCTTCTGGAGCCTACACGAGTCCATAAAAACCAAACATACATTTAACTCTGCAGATGAACTGACTGCAGTAAAGAAACAAGAATCAACCTCAGCCTCTTGTCTTTCTCACTAAAGCAATCCCACTAAAATAACTGTCAGAATAGACTACAACAACCAATCCAAAATGTAAAAATAGCTATAACTGCTATATATTGATAAAAAAAAACATCACTACATAACTCAAAAATCAAAAACCAAAAGAATAAATAAAAATATACAAAAAATAAGTAAATAAATAAAAAAACTAATAAAAATTAATCCAAGTAAATAAATAAATGAACAAATCCCACCCCCATTAAAATAACTGTTAGAACTAATAAAAAGAAGCATAAGCAAAAATAATTAAAAATAATCAATCCAAATAAATAAATTAAAAACTGTCCACCTGTCAAAATAACAGAATTGACTGCAGCAAGCAATCTAAACATTGGACGATTAAATAGCTTTAATTAACTTCCCAGACCAAAACAAACTATTAAATAAGTGACCTAAGTAAATCCCCACCAATTTTTTTACTACGTTAATAAAACATCAAAAAACAAAAAGAATAAATAATGCAAAATGAAAAACAAGTAAAATAAATTAACCCAAACAAATAAATAAATAAACAAACAAGTCACTCCCACAAAAATAACCGCCAAAATAGATTACCCACAATGCACCCATATATATAAATAGCTGAAGCAAAATCCAGCATTTGCGGCCTGACGATTGTGTCCAGTGTGAAACAGCCTGTTGCCTCTGATTGTTGACTTCAATGTTCACTTTTATATTTATATATATATATATATATATTTATGATTTTATTTGAACATGCAACAATATTTTCTCTTGTTATTTATTCAAACAGTGACCCAAGGAATCTTTCCCAAGCATAATAAATGAAATAAAATAAATAATAATTACAAATTGAACTGTTACTTTTAATAAGCAATATTTACATTTTTCAGTAAAACTTAGAATCTGTTAATTTTTTAGAGCTTTGAAAAAAATGTGTCATCTTTTCTTGAGTTCAGAATGACAATTATAATGATTGTTACATTTATTTGGAGTTACATAAAAATTGATGATTTAAATTCTCCAAAGAGTTCTGCTTTAACTAAAATCACTAAAAATTATCTCATGCATATGTCTAGACACAACACCACCCGTATATATACATATGTCAAATCCAAAACTGTCCACTAAACTGTTATATATGTATGAGTCCCGACGGACGACTACGTGTGTATGTGTGTCTGCGTATGAACATACATCGATGTTTGCATTAGCACGATGACATAACAACATCGTTCCCACCCCCTTCCATAATAACACCAATACACGCAATCTACATAAACCCAAAATTTTAAAAAATTAATCAGTTTGTCTGACGATCGCAAAAGCGTGAAACCCAGGGTCATAAACTCACATCAATCCAACCAAATATATGTATATATATATATATATATATATATATTGCAAACAAGTGTCCAGCATGTAAGGGAGCTAACCAGAGATGGTAAAAATGCAAGATAGCATTAAATGTATAAAAATTTTATTTTTTATTTAAAGAAAGAATTTAAAAAAAAAGTCAATTTAAATGTAAGACCGTCTAGGTGTTGTTTTTTTTGTTTATTTACACGTCTTTTGAGGAAGGTGTATATTTTTTTTGGAAGCCGGACGGTGTGTGTGTGTAAAAAGAAAAAAACTGTGCAATTTTTATGACCATTTCGGATGAAGATTTGCCGCCAGAATCGTTTGACAAACTCTGATTTTCTTGTGTAAAATTTATGACCCTTTCAGATCAGGAATAGCCGCCAAAAGTGAAATTTAGAAGGGCCTTTTTTCATATATTGGCCAATGAAAATTGAGTTTTCGAGGCCCGTAGAGATTCCGGATGGCCCCAAGTGGGGCCGACTTTTCCAAATAAAAGAGAGGACATTAAGAAACGATCAGGGAAGCCAAAAAATAACGAAAGGGAACAGAGGCAGAGACGACATGCAGTTCGCAGACCACTTAACACCAACACTCTACATTGACCGGCAAGTGGGCCATAAATCAACCTTTCTCCAACTACCTAACCAAACCAATCCGACCTGCTGTCAATGAAAATTCTTCAAAGAAAGTAGAACCATCCTTTTCCAAACCAATCCGGCCTGTAGTCAACGAAAATTCTTCTAAGGAAGGAGGTGGGTGCCTTGCGTTCTGCTATGTGTTGGTCTCTCTAAAAACTCTGTCCCTTTTTTATGTACTTTTGTAAAAGCTCTAAAACTTTGTACCTTTTTTTGGTATTGTTGTAAAGGGTCAGAAAACTTTATTCCTTCTTTTGGTGTTTTTTGAAGGGTCTGAATTTTCAAAAACCGGAGTTAAAGTAAACAATTATTAATTTCATAGCTTGTTTCTGTGGGTATTTCCTTTTTTTTTTTAGAAACTCCAGGAAAGTATTGTTATCCTGCCATGTTAGGCGCACAGAAGGAAATTTTTGTGCCACCTTTCTTGTCCTTGTTTGCACCTTTGTGATTATTGTAAAGTAATTGTACAATAAATGTTTCTTCCTGTTTTTAAAATTTTACGCAGTGATTTGTCTTTTATTTTTAACTCGCGCCTACTAACAGCAGTTTTCGTTTATTCTGCCAACTAAATTTTGTGTCTGGCACAAGGAGTTGGTAGGAGAGTGAAAAGAAAGAAGGAAACAAAAAAAATTTTTATAAATGTTAGTCAAATGCATTTTAAAACATTTCTTTACTTTCATAATAAATTTTGTTCAGTATTGGCTGGTTGTCTATGATACAGAGGGCCTTGAGAACTTGAAGTTTTTGTCAGTCATTTTCATTGTGTAGTATATTGGGGTTGTCAACAAGTATTTTCCTGTCTTGTGAAGGTGGACAGGAATGTGTCTTCAAAAGTTGTGCAACAGAACAAATGGGGTGTAAGAAGTTTTGATAATGCTATATATATATATATATATATATATATATATATATCTAGAGACGAGACGCGTTAG
>CAHIKZ030004631.1:1772500-1787500 GCA_903632075.3 Acanthosepion pharaonis | reverse complement strand
TTCACCTCGTCCACATTTAACCTCTGTCATCAATCGATCACATGTGTTACATCGAGGAATGTTACGGCGAAGAATGCCTCTTTCCCGTAAGAATTCTTTCGAGGCATTAAAACTGGCCCAATGCCGAGACACTTCGTTTAATTTCATGACCGACATGTTTGTTTTCAAACGGAAAAGCAGTGGAGGAAACAGGACTGCAGTAAATGGCGGAAGGGGGAAGTAAACGTTTACGAATATTTCATTGGATGAAAAGGCGTTAAGATTTTATTTAGTTGGGTTCAAATTTTAAATAAAATTAACTGAAAATGAGCAATTATTTAATTTAAATCTAAATCCACCTGTCTTATTTATTCCTGCCCATGCATTTTTGATAAAAATCAAAACTAAATAGCTTTGAGTTTCATACGGAAGCAAAATTATTTGTGATGTCAGTAAATTTCATTTGGCCTTGGGTAATTTCAGAAAGGTCTGACTAACTAACATAATTTTGGGTACTATTATCTACCGTCCATTTTTTCTACTATAGTATGATATCTACTACGCATTTTCTACTATGTTGGAAGTATATGTTAGGGTTAAGGTCTAAGAAAATCATTAACAGTTTTTTAAGCCAAAAATTATCAAATACTAATTTTTTTATGTTTGTAAACTGATTTGATATCACTTAAAGAACAGTAAACAGAAACACTAACTACATTGTTTTTCCTGAGCATTTTCCAGCAATAATGAGTCGAGTACATCGTCATTTACGGTAGGTCGCAAATGATTCGATAGATGTCACAATAGTTATAAGTAGCACTATTGAACTGCGTCCTGGGTAAGATGATAAACTACATCCAACAGTAATGCTTCTGATCGTGAGGTTTTGAGGAGCATGGAACCACCTCTTAATTGCTGGTGTTCCCAGATCCACCCTGACCACGGGGTGGTAGCACCTGTTAGGGTCCTAGCTATGGGCAAATAGTTAACCCCCGAACTGGGGCTAAAACACTATGAAAGTGTAAAAATAGGTTTTAGTACCAGCAATACATTTTTCTAAAAAAAATTATTACCAGCAGAGAATTTATAAGAAAAAAATTATTACCAGCAATACATTATTACCAGCAATACATTTTTGAAAAAATATTACCAGCAATACATTTTTGAAAAAATATTACCAGCAATACATTTTTGAAAAAATATTACAAGGAATACATTTTTGAAAAAAATATTACCAGCAATAAATGTTTTGAAAAAAATATTATTACCAGCAATACATTTTTGAAAAAAAAAAAAAAAATATTACCAGCAATAAAAATTTTGTCGGCATTAAATAACCTTTAGCATTCCACTACCACTTTTTTTTTTTTTTTTTTATCGATGTTGATTTTTGTGCAAAAAGCGGATCACAGAGCTTATCCAGCTTCATAATATATTTTCAGAAAACCTCAGCTTCTGATTGGTGACTTAATATTTAAATGATGAATAACATCGACCTAGTTCTTGACCTGAGTAAAAAATAATTCCGCCCAAAATCTCTCAATGCTTTTCGAGTCTGTCACGTGATTAAGTTGATTATAAATACCAGACACAAGTTCGTTCTTCCTCTTCCTTGATTTCTCTCGCTACAAAAATGTTGTTGTAAAAAAGAGATCGCGTCTCGACCCCTTGCGGGCGGATGCTAGGAAAACATACTCACACACGCACACATATACGTACGTACGAAACTTTTCAAACTTCATTACAAATATTACAAACTAATATTCAACTACAAGCAATGGAAACTTAATTCCATTCAGTCCTTCCACTCATTCTCAAGCTAAAAGTTTACTCAACATATTCTCAGCTTTTTACAGAATTCTTTTAACTTTCGACATATCCCGTATTGGATAATTTTGTCCCGTAATGACCTTTCACCCCAATGTCCGGGATTTAGTTCATTTTCAAATTGCGTAATAAAATATATATTTTTTATTAACTTCTTATGGTTCTTGGTGGTAACTTTAAGTAATTATACTTTCTTTTCTTG
The DNA here is from genome assembly GCA_903632075.3 of Acanthosepion pharaonis. NCBI lineage: Eukaryota > Metazoa > Mollusca > Cephalopoda > Sepiida > Sepiidae > Acanthosepion > Acanthosepion pharaonis. Next base: position 1,785,492 of record CAHIKZ030004631.1, on the reverse strand, counting down.
GGTTCTTTTGATGAAAATAACCCAAATTGAATGATGAAACTGAATTTACAGAAAACTTTCTCTGTTGTCAGTATTAAATAAGTATTTTCAAATGATTTCACTTTTACGGAATTTCTTTTTTTGAGCTTTTTTAAAATAATTTTCAAATGATTTTACTTTTATTCTCCTCATAACGTATTAAAATCATTGCTTTATTTTTCAAACTTATGTCTCTCCTTTTATCTAATACATTGATCGGGGTGTGTAGACATGTATAAATTTATGCTGGTACCCGCTGAAGAGTGGACGATCAGGTTCGTTTACGAAACTGGATCGGGATACTGAAGGTAACATCAATCAGCTAAGTGAGAAACCTTTTACTTATATATTAATAAATACACATATACCTACGTTTGTAGCGCAACTTAAAGTTTCATGGTTTCCCAATTCGTGAGGGACATATGGCAATTGAACCTCGTATTACATTTGTTAGGTATATGTGTATTTATCAATATATAACTACATTGAGCACTGTTTTCTTTGCACCATAAATTGAATAAATATTTATTTGCTTATCTGGGTATGCACGCATTCGCACGCATATACAGTTGCTAATATCTCGTTATTTAGTTTATATTCACACTTCTATCTATCTATCTATCTATCTATCTATCTATCTATCGCACATATAGTGCTGGTCTTAATAAAACAGTGCTCAATGTATTAAACAGAGCTATTATATTAATAAATATACATGTTATCCCTCACCGGTAGCACGACTCGGAGCTTCATGCACAACGCAATCTTCAGGTGCTGAGTCTAGACTGACCATTACGTAATTTCAGTTTTAAAAAATATCTGGTTATCGCAATGTTGCTATAAATTACATTAGGATTACATTATTAGAGAAAAAAATATATTTGACATTTAAAACAAACGGGATTTGTATATATATGTAAAAAATATTTTAAAGCTGTGAATATTCATTTTTTATTTTTATATTAAAGGGATATTCAGTTAGTGAGTTATGCGTGATACATGTTTAGGCGATCATGTATCTTTCGATACATGACTGACGAGGCAGATTTTTTCCCGCAGGAGGTTGCCATTCTTTCAGCGGTAGACCGGTTCTCATTCAAGGCTGTAGAACCTGGTCTGTTCTGCTATTTACTCATAGCTGGGGAGAGAAGAAGAGGATTCATACTTTTCCCAAGGGTATTATCACATAAGTGAATGTAATGGATTCGACTGGAATTCGAACTCGGCTCTTCGATTCCCCAATCTGAGCCACTATCCATTACTCCAGAGAGATTAACTGAGACATCTATCTATCTATCTATCTATCTATCTATCTATCTATCTATCTATCTATCTATCTATCTATATATATATATATATAAAATCAATCATAGATAGCATGACTCAGAGTTTAATGCACAACGCAATCTTTAAATGACTTTATATAATATAAAATACAAAGACAGCACTCTGCAAATATTTCTGGCAATTAAAGAATGGTGATAATTCAATTTTTATCAACTGGGATATTATAGCAAGAGAGCCAAATCTTATAACGGGAAAGGAAATAGATGTAACTTATGTCATGCTGAAAAATTGGTTATCTTAAAACACTTAAATAACCCTAGTTTATTAAACAAGAGAAATGAATTGATTGTTACATGTAGGCATAAAAATAAACATCTTCGTTGTTCCAGTTTAATTTTTAATGTAAATTGAGGTTAATTTTTAATGTAAATTACGGTTGTTTTTTTTTTGGTTTTTATTTTAAGCGAGATTACTTGTTCTTCAGTTGATGGTAGATAACATAAGATCATATGCTATCTACCATCGCCCGAAGAGGAACCGATATATTTCCGAAACATGAAAATTTTTGTGTAGCGATGTAAAATGTTTTTATTGTAATTTATTATAATAAAAATATTATAATAATATTTTGTTCTACTTTGTATTGAGCACATTTTTTTTTAAAAGTAAATGCTAGGAACAGTGGATTCTTACTCCATCTGTTATTTCTCTTATTTATGATATATATATATATATATATATATATATATATATATATATATATATATATATATATATAAGATGAGAATACTCCTTTTATTTATTTGGAAAGTTGATTTATGCAACTATATGTATTAGTTTTTAAGTTAATGTCTGGCTACCGTTAGATGCCAAGTCCTGCTCATAACCCATTTGTAAGAAAATAATAATTTTTTCTTTTAGTTTGAATTAAACGGAGGCCATATTTGATTGGTTGATCAGGGTAAAAACATCAAGACTTTTTTTTTTTCGAAAAAAGAGTATGTATTTAGCTTTTGAAACCAAATTAATCGTTTACTCACCAGTACTTTACAATCCCCTATGGAGACGCATTGGTACGTGTCGAAAAACGACTGCAATTGTGTAGCGATTTTTACATGTTGTTTTAATATCCATATATATATATATATATATATATATATATATATATATATATATAATCCCGAAATGTTATTAAATTTTGACAAGTAGAAACGTTTATGAATTCTTTCACACTTGGATCTGATGAAGCCTTAAATGGTAAAATGCATTATCGAATATACAGGATGAGTCAAAATTATGTTAACACTAGTATGAGAGGAATCCTTTATTCAGAGTTTACTGAACAGTCCCCACCTGTCCACCAGCACGATTGATGCACAAAAACCAGCAATCAACAGTAAAATGAAATGCCTTGACACACATTTCAAGGGGAATGTTTGATATTACACCTTTTATTCTGTCCTTGAGTTCTTCAGACAAACCTTTTTCCCACGCAAGCTCCATGGAGCCTATGTGAAAACTCGAAAATCTATAAAAAGAATCGCTCGACTTAATTCAAGTCATTCAGACACTGAGTTTCGAGAGATACCAGTAGACCCCACGCGTGCCAACACACTGACTCAATAACCATTACCAACCTCTCAACCCCTCAACACAACTTGCACAAATATTGCCGCGTGAAGAAACTTAACTATACAATCTACTAAAAATGTGACATTATCACTACAAAACAGTAATTGTACATTTATTCAACTTTAGCCAATCAGTTAAAGGTGAATAACTCTTCATAACTTAAATCAACACTAACAGTTGTCACACACATACACACTATCACTTAAACTTACACAATTGACAATTTTCCGTGCAAATATCAAACTATTTTAATTCCACAAACTTAGACTATCAACCTATATTCACTAAATTTCTGCATGGACAATCTTTGTAACCTTATCTCACTTGCCACATTTAACAAGCAACTTATCATTTTGTGTATGCCAAATATATATAAATATATATAAATTCACGTTATTGTTGAAATCTCTAATTACGTTGTTTTCAGTAATTTCTTGAAGTTGAATTGTCTATTTATTTTTGTTTGGTTTATTTGTTGTGGATAAATGTATTACGATCACCGCACATTCTTGGCCTTCACAAAAAAATTACCTTCTGATACATCTTACTCAGCATAGATTCCACAACAAACGTACCGTGCCCCGGTTAAATTTTAATTACGGTTTATTTTTAAAATATTTTATATTGATTAATTTATATTAATATATTAATATTTTATTTTATTAATATTTAAAATTATATTATTTATTATTGATATATTAAGTTAAAATTTATTTGATTTTCCTTTGCATATATAATCCTTCTTTTATATATCCTTTTTTTTGTTTTTAGTCAACTTTTACAAATCAAAACATCCGGTAGAGTAAAAGGGACGCTAATTTACATTGCTTGATCACGTTTTCTGCTATTTTAGAGTTGTTTTTTTTCGAATTTTAGTATTTTAATATGTCGTAGATTACTGTAGAAATTCCAAATCTCATTTGTGGCAACCACTTCGAAGTGAAATTGCTCTATGGACCACTAAAATATTACGGTGAACCCCCAGTCTTCTATGATTTTTTTGTGTGTGGGCCCCAAGTAATGTTACATGGACCCCTTGGGTCCATATAGACCCCAGTTGAGGACCACTGAATTAGACGATAACAATTGCAATTGTGAGGAAAAGTGAAATTAAAGTTAAACCTTTAATAAAGAATTATCTTTTTAAACTTTTCACTCTGTTCGATATTTAAATTTAACTTTAAATCAATTTATTTAATTTTTAATTGTGTGTGACTACAGTAGTTACTAGCTGTTACTTCAGGTTGTTTGTGATTCACCCAGATCGAGAAACGAACGGACATTTATTAAGTGGCTACACCTGGAAACGGATTACTATGTTATCATGCTTCTAATTTGCATGACCAGAAGCGTCTCGACTTTGTCTTTTAGTAACGTTAAACAACGAAAGGATCTCTTAGGGCGGTCGATGGACAGATGATGTGTTCTTTCGCCGACATCGGAAAACGGACGAACAGACGGACACACGTACACTACGCTTTATTTATATAGATTTAAGAAACGGATTGTATCTCTGTTGCGAAAGAAAATTTGTCGCTATGGAAAAGCAATTCCCTTCGCTGAAACACTAAAACAATCAGCTTGCCAACTTTACCTATCTCCGTGTTGGCATACAATCTACCAATTTTGACAGCTTTTTTATAAAATTGCACTCTGCAGCTGTAAAGAAGGAGCAATCCTTATTTAAATTTTTTTTATCGTTTCATCCCAAGCAAGACGATAATGCCACTAAGACGCGATGGGTTACAAGGAATGAAAGTTAAAGCGTATTTGGGAGGATTGAAGAAAGGAACAGAGTTCAAGAAGACAAAAGATGACGATTGACGTTGCATTTAAATCTTTAAAGATTTTAGTAATTAGTGAAGCTATTTCAGTAGCAAAAGGATGGGACCTAGTTGCCAATCTAGTAACACGCTTAAACTCATAAACTCGGGGCACCAGGGAAAAAGCTCACCAGAACAGTTGCCATGAAATTATTTGTAGAAAAGACAGAGGGAAGCCACACATCACGTAGGTGAGAAAATGTCGGGATATCTGGCCAGGATCGATTACATTAGAGATCCTTCTTTCGATTTTATGAAGAACCTCAAGATGTACAGCCGGACCACCAGACCAAATATGGCAACAGTATTCAATGCACGGGCGAATGGTAGATTCATAAATGTGCAAAATGGATTTTGACAAGAAAAATCTTCTGGCACGGCATAGTGACCCAATATTCCTTGCATTTGATGCAGCTACTGATTCGATGCAGTCGCTCCACTTCATGTTAGTGGAAAACGTGACGCCACAAGGAGTAGAGTGTTGTTCCTGTAGAGTTTAAAATCAACATGCTGATTTTAAACACGGAAAAGACTATGGAAGTAAATCCAGAGTGGATCACCAAAGGCTGTCAACACTGACAATTTTCCGGCAACTCCTGCAGCCAAGCCGTCCTCAAATTTCGGTACGGCTGAGACCTGCGCCCCGGAGAGATCACTCCAGTTTCACCACTAAGGCATTGAATTTTGACCAAACATGCTGCTACCTTTATCTCGCAAGACAAACGGGTCCCTACCACGAGGAATGAAAAAAAGAAAAGAAAATACAAATGCCTTGCAAAATAACAAAAGATGCATAATTTTCTGGAATTAATTCCATAATTTTTATTTCTTAACATTTATTTCTTAAAACAAAACAACTGAAGGTATAATTATTGGCATGCAGTCTTCAAGGCATATTTATGTCCATTTAATGGGATTAATTTAATCAAATTTTCCTGAGTTTTTAATGTATATATTCATCAGTTAATCTTTGTAAGTTATCTAAAAGAAAATACTGGATGTCAAAATTAACCTTACAATATCTCTACGCAAGTGAAAAATGTATTTGAGTCTTGAAAAATATTTGACAGACTTCAAGCCTTAGAGTTTTCAGCTTTCTAAGTATTAACCTTTAATACGCGTGTGTGGTGTGTGTGTGAGTGTTAGGCTTCATTAACCGCGGTTACCGTATATTCCGCCACCAGTCTGACCTCCATTTTGCCCGCCATTACCCCAGCCTCCATTTCCTCCAGTCTGTCCGCTATTTCCTCCATTCTGTCCTCCACTGCCCCAGCCTCCACCGTTTCCTCCATTCTGTCCTCCACTGCCCCAGCCTCCACCGCTTCCTCCAGTCTGTCCGCCATTTCCTCCATTCTGTCCTCCACTGCCCCAGCCTCCACCGTTTCCTCCAGTCTGTCCACCATTTCCTCCGTTCTGTCCTCCACTGCCCCAGCCTCCACCGTTTCCTCCAGTCTGTCCTCCATTGCCCCAGCCTCCATTATTTCCTCCAGTCTGTCCACCATTTCCTCCGTTCTGTCCCCCGCTACCCCAGCCTCCCGTGTTTCCTCCATTCTGTCCTCCATTTCCCCAACCTCCATTATTTCCTCCAGTTTGTCCGCCGTTGCCCCAGCCTCCATTATTTCCTCCATTTCCGCCCCAGTTGCCATCAAATTGCCCTCCACTGTTCCCATCGTCCACTTTCGTCCCACACGGAGGGTAAACATTTTCTGGCCAGTTACACAATTGATTAATTTCATCAAAAACGGTTCCTGCAAAGAAACGTGAGAAAACTTTAAAATTCAAAAACAAAGTCATCCTTGTCTGCTTTGCTGGGAATGGTGTAAAAAAAACGCGTTTCTAAAAAAAAAAAAAAAAAAAAAAAAAAAAAGACACAGCAGAATTTCCGGAAATTAGCGATTACAGACGAGTTTTACAAGTTCCGCAGACAACAAAATGTAAAATGCAATTTAACTTTCCGTTGAAAAACGGAAAGTTAATTTTTTTTAGTTATGAAATAGTCATTAGATAAGAGCGTTTAGTTTTAAGTAATATTTTACTTAAAGAAATCTTTTTTGTTTGAATTCAATGCTTTGCGTCCATTATTTTTTTTTTACCAAGACTCACATGAATCCGCCAAATAATGTTTGCAGGATAAACGTACCGGAAGCCATGTAAATGATAATACTTTACATTTCCGCAACAGAGCAAGTTTTTACAGTGGTTTGACCTCTATTTTGGGGACACTGAAACTTGACGTCTTGTAGGGCTCCTTCGCAACCCCCCAACAATAGGGCAACATCCAACAATCCCCAAAAGAACTTATAAGCGCCCCGAGGCCTAAATGGCAAAGAAACCAAGTACTGGGTGGGGTCCGTGAAAATGTAGGGACCCCCTTTACATTACCAACGAAGTTTGGGTAGCATTTATGAGCCTATCGGAATTGTGTGCGTGTGAGTGGGAGAGAGAGAAAGAGAGAGAGATAGAGAGAGTGCGCAGGTCAGGGTCCCGTGATTCAGTTGAATTTAGTCACCGCACGGGGGGTGGATTGTTTCCCAGGGAATGGACGAGTCATTTCTTGTCACTACCGTATTCTACAGTAAAAAAAAAAAAAAAAAAAAGAAGAAGAAGAAGAGAGAGAGAGAGAGAGAGAGAGAGAGAGAGAGAGAGAGAGAGAGAGAGAGAGACCTTTTCTCCTATAACATTGATTGCCACATCACCTAGTGTTGTTAAGCAAAGTTCCCCGGCAGACAATGTGGGGTAACCCTACACTGTAAATTAAAAAAAAATCAACTCACACCTAGCAAGGCGATAATGTCACTAAGACGCAACGGGTGTGAAAGAGAATGAAAAGACTTTAGAAGGAGCCGGAAGCCACAATCCTAAACAGGAAACAAGCGATAAATCGCTACTCCTGTTAAAAAAACCGGGGAGGAGTGTGAGACGATAGGCAAACCTATCTACTCCTATTAAGGAAAAAAATGTAAATAAATACTAAATTAAAATTCAGAGTTTAGACATATAAATAAAATAACATTTTTTAAATAAAATAAAAGTTTAGTTCGGAGACGTTAGCAGTCTAGAGTTGAAGTAGACTTTAGAAAGAACCGAAAACCCAATCCTAAAGAGGAAACAAGAGATAAACGTCTACTACTGTTAAAAAGATCGGAGGGGAGTGTGAACCGGGTGATAGGCAAACCTGAGTAATGATCAATGAGCTTTTAGAATGGTACCGTTTTAGAATGGCAATGGAAACATTGTTGGCACTTAAGATGTTACTATACCATTTCATTGGTATAATTTCATTGATAATTCAAGTCGTTTCAAAATGGTCTTTTGTCTGGAAACATTTTTGTGAACAAAAAAGATCTAGATTTAAAATTCAAATGTTAAGCACTGACTCATTGATTTTGTTAGAAATTAAAAAGACTCGAATTTACAAACTTTGCTTAACACACACGCAAAAGCGAATCCAAAACAACACTCGTGAAATTTCACACCTTGATGCGAAATTTTCGGCGAATAGAAAACTAGCAAGCATTTAAAAGCAAGATTCAAATAATCTTCAATTCTCAGAAATAAATTCTTTTACGGACCTTTTCGCGAGCCGACGCGTAGTTTGTTCGTCGTCCAATGGAAAGGCCTGAATCATATCCGGGAGTGAATTCCAAAATGACCTTTTCAAGCCCCACAAAAAAAAAAAAAAAAAAAAAAAAATCCGGGCAAGTTCGCCTGTCACCAGTGAGGAAACGAGCGTATTAACACGTCCTTTGACAAACGTCAAGCGACCGTTATTATTATATCTACCTTTCTCCCTCAGCTATTTTTATACTTGATAAACGAACGGAACATTTTAAGACTGAGCGATTACTTCACAGACGTTCCTACCCTACGATAACGCTCATACATACATACATACATACACACGTACGGTCCTGCCTACGTACACATAAACTCATTCTTGCAAAGACTACTACGAACATTTTGACGACCTTGTATCAACCAAAATACATTAATTTTATTTGTAAAGACCGTAATTAATTTATACGGATATAAATTTGTTGTGCATTTTACAATTTGATTTTCTTGTTTTATACCCCTCTTATGGTGGGCTATCTAATTAACAAGGCCATATCAAACTAATCTATTTCAACACTCATATACTTCACTATAACTGATAACCCACTATGACATCTTTTATCGACAGAGCGCGATTTGAAATTCGAGTCTGCTATCAGGACTTCTGGGATATAATGCAGCGGAATCCGGATTTTGTGTAAGTAACTTAAACATAAGAATAATAATCACAATTGGTAATCCAACCCCCACACAAAAAAGAAAAAATAAGGAAAAAAAAACGAACCTTGAATGCATTGTTGATGACCCAAGAATTCACCATTTAAGCAGGTGTAGAAAAAAGAACAAGGATTCGGTCCGTTTTCCGTGTCCGGAAAACGGTGTGCGCCGGATTTACCGCTTGGACAATTCAGTTCAAGGCCACAGGGTGGCGGAACATTGAAGATGCTGTTAAAATAATAAAAAATAGATATAATACATAAAAGATTAATGGTCAGAGTTGAAAACAGTGGTATTAAAATAATAAAGAAATAAAAATAAAATGTCGAGCTTTTAACTTTAAAAATCAGGAGGTTGGTTGAACCTGAAACTTTCGTTTTAAACTTACGATATCCTCAGGCAATTTTCAGCAATTCATTTTTTTTTTAATTAAAAAAAAACAACTAAAGAACGCTTCGTTATTATTTTCTAAAACTAATAAACAAGCACACGACGTTGGGTGTAATAGAAAGGGAGGAAGGAGAAGAAGAGGAGGAGGAGGAGGAGATAAGAAAAGCAAGTGTATTGGTGGGGAGTTAATTAAGTTCTGCACTTCCTTAACCGGGTATTGAACTCACGCTCTTTGGGTCTTGTCACTGAATTTAACCAACGCCTTTATCCACTGTGCCATGTGACCTTGAGGACACATGGCACAGTGGATAAAGGCGTTGGACAATCAACAGATATCACATATCAGCCAATTAGTGAACACCTGATGATGACCAGAGTTTACTTAGTCGAAACGTTGTGTCTATAATAACTCAAAATATCAACCAAGAAGTTTTACTCTCCACGAATACATTTACAATTGTCCGAGAACTTTCCATGATTATTTCGAACTATTTTCTCTTCTTGGTTGATATTTTGTGTTATTATAGACACAACGTTTCGACCAAGTACTCTCTGGTCATCATCAGGTGTTCACTGATTTAGTGGTCAGGAGTTCAATCCTTGGATCTGGTAGTGACGCACCAATTTAGCAGGAACGAACAGTAACTGATATCACAGGGACAAAATATCACAATAATCAACAATCATATTCGCCAATCTATGGATACCTGATGATGACCAAAGGGTAATTAGTTGAAACGTGTCTATAATAAAGTCTGTATCGACCAAGATGAGAAAAACGCTTCGAAATAAGAGAAAAATATTATATGAAAACGAATGCTGAATAATTTTCTTCACAGATCATAGGAAACAACAGAAATGTGGCTCTACAGAAGGATGCTGAGGATATCATGAGGAAGTTTTAAGGAAAATGGGAACAAATAGGACACATATTTAAAATTAGAAAGAGACGGTTGTAATATCTAGGCCGCATGATCAGGAAGGGGGACTTGGAATATTTGACACTTACAGGTCATCTCGAAGGCAAAAACGGAAGTTGGGATGGAGCGAGTCACCCACCCGACGAACTTGTGTGAATGGATGCCACAACGGCGAGTTGGAGGGACAGTAAAAAGACAAACATTACTAAGAACTACAAAAGTGTTATACCGGAACATACCTATTCTATTGTTAATAGACTCTCCCACAGATAAGTAGTAGTAGTAGCAGTCACCAGGGCTCAGTGGAGTTGAGTGAGTCAGTCGATGTCGGACATTGAAGTATCAACCACCACAACTAGATTGCTGCGTCATTAACTATTATTTTCAAGTTCCTAACGCTTAACGTCGAACCTAATTTAGGACCGACTTAGTGAAATACAAGCCTCCACTGTGAAAACTACTAAAAGATAGGAATTTGGGGAGAGCAATGATCGTCCACGACCAGAAGGGACACGGCACATAGAAGAAGAAGATGGAAACCTGAATTTTGCAAAATGATGTAATGTTTATTATTTACTTTTTCAGAAGCGTCCATTTTCGTCGGTTTAACTATAAATAAATGAATAATCATACAATTAAAATAGGGATGACTGGTGGCTCATAGAAGCTCACTAGACTAAATAATATCGATAATGTTTCTTACGGTTGACAGGTTTGTTGATTGGGGTTGTAAGCCTGGCCATGTTCACAACTGATCAGTTGCTCTCGTCCCTGCTGACAAATTTGGTAAGCCCGACATCCCCACCAATAAACACCGTCGTTGCGATAACTGCAGTTTAACGATGGTGGTGTAGGGTTGGCCAAAGTCGTGCCTGGAATACAAAAGGTAATAGCAGGAAAAGAAATTCAAGAAATAAGAAAAATGTTGGTTTTCATTTGTACCCTCTTACTTCTTTGAATAATGACCTACATTCATACACATGATTATTTACGAGAAAAGAAAAAGATATATCCGAGGTGGTATTTGGTCCTAGTGAGAAAAAGAAAGAATACGTAATCTACAGCTATTCAAAAAAACTGGGGAGGAGTGTAAACCGGATGATAGGTAAACCTATCTACTCCTATTATACAGAAGCGAAAATAAAACATCGACGACCCCGTACCAAACTGAAGGACAATCCTACACACACACCAAACTCCCGTGCATTCATGAAGAAACAGATTTATCAAAGGTGGTATATGGATCTAGTGAGAAAAAGAAAGTATACAGGAAATAATATATATATATATATATATATATATATATATATATATATATATATATATATATATATATATATATATATATATATATATATATGGTAATATTAACTGTTTCCTGTAAGGAAGGAAACTTTTGGTATTCATTAACTGAGCAGCCAGTACTCTTTCGGTTGAAATTTATAAAATCTTTTTATTAAAACATTTTTTCAGGAAAAAGACAAACATTACTGTTATCACTCTTTCCAGTACTGATGGGAAGTTTCCATCCTAACCTTTTGTCTGATGTAGTGTGGAATGTCAACATCTTGATTATGTCATTATTTTCTCTTCTCAAGCCCAGTAGCTGTTATCACTCTTTCCAGTATTGATGGGAAGTTTCCTTTCTAACTTTTTAGTTGAAGTAGTGTGGAATGTTAACATCTTGATTATGTCATTATTTTCTCTTCTCAAGCCCAGTAGCTGTTATCACTCTTTCCAGTATTGATGGGGAGTTTCCTTCCTAACTTTTTATTTGAAGTAGTGTGGAATGTCAACATCTTGATTATGTCATTATTTTCTCTTCTCAAGCCCAGTAGCTGTTATCACTCTTTCCAGTATTGAAGGGAAGTTTACTTCCTAACCTGAAAATTGTTTCAATTCTATCTATTATCTATCCAATTTTCAATTCCGAAACATGAAAGCTTTTGTGTAGCGATGTAAATATTTTTCAAATAAAAATATTACAAAAATTTATTTTGCACTACGTTGTATTGAGCACTTTAAAAAAAAATGTTAATGCTGAAGAACGATAGATTTGTAATCTGTCTGTGTTTTTTCCCTTTATTTGGATATATTGATTGTAATATGGAACTGACCCCCCACTTTATATCCACACTATAATTTCTTGTTTGTTTATCAAATTCTGATTAGGTATGAATCCACATCTTCTCTCCCCAAATATGGGTTAATTAGTAAGACTTGTATTACTAAACCATTATTATCTCAAACATGAAAAATATGAAAACATTTTTTTTATTCTTAAACTTATAAATATTAAAATATATGAACCAACTCTAAGGAAATCCTTATTATCTCCCATCTGATAAAGTTTGCCAACCATTTCAATGAACAATCTAATAAATAGTGTTTATTAATTTTACAGTCAATTCTCAAGAACAAAGAAAATGCATTAATCCACTTTCATAAGTTTAGAGTTTTGTTAAAATTCTAATCTTTTTAAAACAATAAACATTGACGAGAAGTTAAGGTTGCTAAATTTACATCGGTCTCAATGAAAAAAAGTGCTTTTTTTGCGGGCACAAGATTACCACAAAGACTTTATGTAACGCGTCTTGTTTTTCAAAAGAACTCAAAATAAAACAATGCCATTAAACCTGAAACAGCAATT
>CAHIKZ030004631.1:1742500-1767500 GCA_903632075.3 Acanthosepion pharaonis | reverse complement strand
TTAAAATACCATATCTCAGAAAGATAGATATATCCTGAAAAAGGCCAGAGCATACAGCGGCCGAAATGCCAAGAATATGACAATAAAGATGAGGACAACAATGTAAATAGTATAAATAGTTATAATACCCTATCTCAGAAACATGGACAGATCCTGACGATGGCCGGAGCGTACAACGTCCGAAAACATTGTGAATATGGCAACGAAGGTGTGGAGGACAGTATGATCAATGTAAATAGTTGTAAAAACCTCATCTCAGACATATAAACTGATCGTGTATAATATTATATATATATATACAACAATAATATAATAAAAAGTCGATTATTTAAATTATAATAATCACATAAAAAGTACATTGAATATTCAGGAAAATAAAATAAAAGTTTTCTCCACTCACCGATTAAAGCCGATATAAGGACCATTAAAGCCATGTTGAAGAAGAATCTTTTTAAAATTGAAAGCAAGTGGTGATTTTAGATATCGTCTGCTTCATTCGCCGCGTTCCTCTGTTTTTTCTTCTTCCCGGGCTTCAGCCTTTATAAGCTGTAGAGTTCATTTGTTTTGAAAAAAAAAAAAAAAAAAAAAAGTAGGCAGTAAGGAAAAGACGAACCCAAACGGACATCTTTTGCTTCCTTTGAAGTTAGAAAAAAATGTCGATCCGATTAAGTCGGGGCCAGGCACATCAGCTCACACATCTTCGTAGAAATATGCAGGACAATATGGAGGATGACATTTGAAATCAGGTACCTGCTCGCGGGTGGCCGTGAACAAAGGAATCTGTTTTCTAAACGACCGGTTTGGAATATTATCAAGTGTTCTGGGAAAGAAAACTGGAAAATAGATATTCGTTAAGCTAGTCTGACACAAGGCTAAAAGTATGGGGAACCCAGTGAGGATCGAAGTCACTACACACAAGTTGATGATATCAACCAAGCCTATTTCTATGGAGAAAACGTTTCTGAATTTCACCTGAGTTTGAATTTTCAGGTCAGTTTAAAAAGACTGTTAGGCCAGAATATTTACAATAATGTTAGCTTATTACGGGCGATCTACAAGAATATATGTCGGAGTTACCTCCTCCTAGGCTCCTTAAACCGGAAGAGAACAGGTCATTGCGACCTTTACCTTTCGGTTGTGCTCCCTACACGCTGTTAACCCGAGGTAGAGACTAGCAAGTTACCTTTTCAGTTTAGTTATATTCCGAACCTTGTCGTAATATACTTCTAGGCATTTTTAGGCCTTGGTTTTTTTTTTTAGCTAAGCTCTAATCATTTTTTAGATAGACTTTACTGTGTTAGCTTACCAATTCTCTTAAGGTCTCCCTACCACAAGACAAAGACTTCTCGCTAAAAAATAGGGTTTGGCGACTGAAACGGTCGGTACGCATGCCCGTGGCCTCCGTGGCCAGGACGTCGATCACTGGGCTGTGTATTAAGTTAGTTCCCGACCCCTGGTCTATAAGACACAAAGACTGGTTCTATAAATAGGGAGCAGTTACCTTAGGTATAATATGTAGAGTTAGGGTCAAGGAATATGTTAAAGAAAATAGTAGTCCAATAAGATGTGTCTTAACGTTCTCCAAATACAATATACTATGGCTATTTTTTTTTACACCATTGTTGGTTGATTTAGTTTAGTAGCATAGCAATCTCTATAGATTATTTCAAGTTTCCAAATTGCCCCAACTAATGTCTTTCAGTGGGCCTAGTGCAGGGGTCAGCACCCTTTTGCTATGTGCCAATTTAGGGTTTTAAAATCATTCAGTGTGCCAACAGCATACGTATTTTTATACAAGTCAAAGTCAATAAACCTGTTCTACAATTTTATATAGTAACATATGCGTAAACCTCATTGGTAGTGTAATGGTTAGCAAGCTTGTCTCGTTAGAACAATTACAACTGAGCAGTGAGTTCGATCCTCACTGGGTGCCCCATACTTTCGTCCTTGTGCCATGTCTGAGCTACGCTTGGAAAACACTATATGTAAACCACATTAATAGAAATAAACTGTTTTTAAAAGATGTTTCTGTTATTAATGGGAGTCCAACAAGTGAGCAGTTTTGAAATAGCTAAATATCTTTGCGTTGTAGTAGTTATTAGTTCGACCTTCGTGATGTCATTTGCGGCTGCGTGCCATTGGCAATTGCTTGGCGTGCCGCGTGTAACACGCGTGCTGTAGGTCGCCATTACACATTATACCATGTAATTTTTGATAGTACTGCTACGTATCGTTTGTTATTGTAAAACACTGTATCGCTCATCCGCCATTTGCATCGGTGATGGAAACAAACAAGCAGTGACTGTACGAGCCTCATGTGGAAAACTTCAAAAACTGTGGGTCCGTTAAACTATCGACACGCATTCTGTAATTTGTTGTCTGAATTGCCGCCTGAGATAAACGGTGCTTCGGTCAGTGTTTACACTTAGTGTATCATAGAAACTTTGTGCGTTTACCTTAGAGAAACTCTTATGGAAAGGAAGAAATGATGGAATTGAAGTCTTGTGACGAAAATCTAATGAAAGATATTATTTTGTCTTTACAGAAAATTTATAGAAATGAGTTCCACTCGACCCCATCTGATTGAAGTGGGGTCAAAATTTGCATATGTGTTCTAAGAGATATAAAAAAGATGATAAAATAGCCAATGTATATATTTTTACTTCTTTCGTTACGACTCTGCTCTCTTTCGAAGCTGACTGGACATGTTATTAAAACTGCTAATAAAAGTCCTAACTCTTTATTTTCTATCGTTACTTCTATAGATGTATGCAGGGTCAACGGAATCGGAATCGCACTCCGTAAAAACTGCCTTCTGCTACATCCTGTCTTGTGGAAAGGCTAAGGTAAATAACTTCAGTCCAAATGTACCTTATCTACGAGACCAGTGGTTCTCAACGGATTTTGGGTCCTGCCCCACTTTGGTATTTCTAAAATTCTAGTGTCCCTCTGTAAGATTTAATTCTTATATATTAAAAAATTTACTGCAATTCCCGTGAAGGGAGCTTAAAAGGCCATTAACTTTGTTCCACAACAAACCTCCAAAGAACATGGCGTCCATGAAAAAGAAAATTAAAAAAACCAAAAGACAGTTTTATATATATATATATATATATATATATATATATATATATATATATATATATATATTGTGTGTATTTAGGCAGCATCTTTTCATTCATACACGTTTCATGAAATAATATAGACAAGTGTTGTCTATTTACTTTATGTAAATATTTGAATGAAAACTCTAACATTTTTAGGCATTTAAAACAACATGCCTGCCCGCACACACAATTCCGTAAAATACTTGTCGAAAACACAATTATACTTCGACATGAAAACAATAGACAAAAACTAAAACCCCTTGAAGCATTATACATCAAACTGTTGAAACCCAACCTAAACAAAGTCAATTATGGCATCTCTACAAATATTCTTAAATGTCTATAATTGGTAACAGAAGCCATTGGTTTATACCAACGGCTTTCCATACTTCATACTTCTACAATTCACTCTCGTGTGGTCATGTGTGACGTCATGAGATCCGGTGCGATTTTCGCTTCTAGCGTCTTATATGCACGTGTTTATCGTTGCTTAGAAATCATCTATGTAAATAATGATAGGCTATCATCACTGTCGTGTCCGTATATTGTTTAATATGTTGTAATTGACATCTTTGATAATGGCTTATGCAAGCCGAAAGGTTAGATTGTATTACAAAAAATATGGATTACTATTGTGAATTTCTTTCTTCGTTCAACGATAATGTTATTAAACTTATCAGATGTTACGAAAAAAAATTACATAAAATAAATAGACAACACTTGTCTATATTATATATATATATATATATATATATATATATATATATATATATATGGACAAAGTCTGACAATTTATTTATTAAAGACATTTTTATGTTTAACGTTCTTTTTTATAGATAAACATAAAATGTCTTTAATAAATAAATTGTCGGACTTTTGTCCATTTTTAATATATGACGTCATTTGTTTACATTTGATACGCCAGAGCAGTTATAAATGTACGAGATTCATGGAAGATTGAAGTTTATAAGCAGTAAATTGACCTTGCCCTTTTGTGGCCGATCGATAAGGCACGTCAGCGTAAATGACGTTTCCGTATAGGTTGCAGGTTCGAATCTTGTCAAAGGACGAATATTTTCTATGAAAATTTCTCGGACATTCAGGCCGGTAAATGTTATTTAATACTGTTTATTATAAACAGAGCATTTACTTAAATACTTGTATCTATAAAAAAGAACGTTAAAAATAAAATGTCCTTAATAAATAATATATATATATATATATATATATATATAGTTTCAAGACATATAATAGAGAACTGAAAGGCAGAAATATAAAATATTTGAATGAAAGTTTATTCTGTAATATACTTTGATTATTTTAATCATGAAATAATAATGCAAAATGAAATTTGAGCTCAGTAGAAAGCAATTCACTGTTAATAACTCATTCTCGAATTGCCCCCTTATTCTGTTGGTAAAGTAAGCCGAAGGGTGCACATTCTACGCATGCTCCACCAAAATATTACCATGCCCCTCACAAATAAATTTGCGTCCACCTTCTTACGTTTCACCATTCTTAGTAGATCTTCTGTTATCACAATGTGCGATATTTAATAAAAAAAAATTGTAGAAACTTTGTGCGCTTACCTTAGAGAAAATCTCATGGAAAGGAAGAAATGAGGGAATGAACTGTAGTTTTGTGACGAAAATCTAATGAAAGATATTATTTCCTCTTCACAGAAAATTTATAGAAATGAGTTTCACTGGACCCCATCTGATTGAAGTGGGGTCAAAGTTTTCATAGGGGTTCGAAGATATATAAAAAAAAATGATAAAATATCTTGAAAAACACTATACGTAAACCACATTAATAGAAATAAACTGTTTTTAAAAGATGTTTCTGTTATTAATGGGAGTCCAACGAGTGAGCAGTTTTGAAATAGCTAAATATCTTTGCGTTGTGGTAGTTATTAGTTCGACCTTCGTGATGTCATTTGTGGCTGCGTGCCATTGGCAATTGCTTGGCGTGCCGCGTGTAGCACGCGTGCCGTAGGTCGTCATTATACCATGTAGTTTTTGATAGTACTGCTACGTATCGTTTGTTATTGTAAAACACTGTATCGCTCATCCGCCATTTGCATCGGTGATGGAAACAAACAAGCAGTGACCGTAATGAGCCCTGCGGAAAAACTCCAAAACTGTGGGTCCGTTAAACTATCGACACGCATTCTGTAATTTGTTGTCTGAATTGCCGCCTGAGATAAACGGTGGCTGTATTTTTTTCTTCCTTCGTTACAACCTTGCTCTCTCTTTCGAAGCTGACTGGACGTTATATCAGGTGGCTAACTCAGTGAAATCCAGCGTATATAGTTGTACCTCCAAAACCCTACATGACCAGAGCTTGACAGCTGATCTCGCCTCTGAACTAGCTCTTACAGCTCCAGTGGGTAAAAAACTGTTTGGTTACATTCAATACCTCGGAAACCAAATTAATAACATTCTACCATCGCCGATTGGAATCCAGAACGTTCACAAACTGCGATGAACGGATATTCCCTCAAGGAGGCCCCGTTCATTGAGCGCCTATTTGGACTTAAACTGGAACTCGTACATACGACCCATCGCTAAAGATGCTGGAAAAGTGTTCGGTTCCCTGTTGCGCTCCGGTAAGTACCAAAAAAATCCTGCTCTCCTCTAGCGTGACAAGAGAAAGATCAGGACGAAAATGGAGTACTGCTGCCATATATGGGCAAGAACTGCCGAGTCTTAACGTTTCACTCTCGATAGAGACCAAAAGCGTCTCCGCCCACTTGTTTTCCACCATACAACCTGTTTCTCGCAGACAAGACGTTGCAAGCCTCTCGTTGTTGTATCGAGTGTTCAGACGAACGACACTCATTAGATTCACCAGTTATCACCATCTCGGCACAGACGCGTCTTGACAAGAAATTGGCAGCGAACCACCCTCATTCCTGTCGTATTTCATTGGTGAGACGTAACTTCCACACGAGCAGATTCTTTCGACGAACCACTGCCTTGTGCAAGGGATTCCCAGGATTTCGCTTTCCCGATCACCACGATCTTAACCTGTTCAAGTCTAGGGTCAATCGTTATCTTCCCCACACATCCGCATAAACTGTGCCTCTTACTCTGTAACCCTCTACCTGATTGTGGAACTGACTCCCAAGAGAATGCTTCCCCGAGCACTACAATCTTAACCTGTTCAAGTCTAGGGTCAACCGTTATCTTCACCACGTATCCGCATAAAGTGTGTCTCTTACTCTGTAACCCTCTACCTGCTTTGTGGAACTGACTCCCAAGAGAATGCTTCCCCGAGCACTACAATCTTAACCTGTTCAAGTCTAGGGTCAACCGTTATCTTCACCACGTATCCGCATAAAGTGTGTCTCTTTACTCTGTAACCCTCACCTGATTGTGGAACTGACTCCAAGAGGATGCTTCCCTGATCACTACAATCTTAACCTGTTCAAGTCTAGTGTCAACCGTTATCTTCCCCATCCATCCGCATAGACTGTGATCACTACAATTTTTTAACCTCTGGTAACCCTATATCCTGCTTTGAGGAACCGACTCCCAAGAGGATGCTTCCCCGAATACAATCTTAACCTGTTCAAGTCTAGGGTCAACCGTTATCTTCCCCACGTATCCGCATAAACTGTGCCTCTTACTCTGTAACCCTCTACCTGCTTTGTGGAACTGACTCCCAAGAGGATGCTTCCCCGATCACTACAATCTTAACCTGTTCAAGTCTAGGGTCAACCGTTATCTTCCCCACGTATCCGCATAAACTGTGCTTCTTACTCTGTAACCCTCTACCTGCTTTGTGGAACTGACTCCCAAGAGGATTCTTCCCCGATCACTACAATCTTAACCTGTTCAAGTCTAGGGTCAACCGTTATCTTTCCCACGTATCCGCATAAACTGTGCCTCTTACCTGTAACCCCTCACCTGCTTTGTGGAACTGACTCCCAAGAGGATGCTTCCCCGATCACTAGAATCTTAACCTGTTCAAGTCTAGGGTCAACCGTTATCTTTCCCACGTATCCGCATAAACTGTGCCTCTTACTCTGTAACCCTCTACCTGCTTTGTGGAACTGACTCCCAAGTGGATGCTTCCCCGATCACTACAATCTTAACCTGTTCAAGTCTAGGGTCAACCGTTATCTTCCCCACGTATCCGCATAAAGTGTGTCTCTTACTCTGTAACCCTCTACCTGATTGTGGAACTGACTCCCAAGAGGATGCTTCCCCGATCACTACAATCTTAACCTGTTCAAGTCTAGGGTCAACCGTTATCTTCCCCACGTATCCGCATAAAATGTGCCTCTTACTCTGTAACCCTCTACCTGCTTTGTGCATCTGACTCCCAAGTGGATGCTTCCCCGATCACTACAATCTTAACCTGTTCAAGTCTAGGGTCAACCGTTATCTTCCCCACGTATCCGCATAAAATGTGCCTCTTACTCTGTAACCCTCTACCTGCTTTGTGGAACTGACTCCCAAGAGGATGCTTCCCCGATCACTACAATCTTAACCTGTTCAAGTCTAGTGTCAACCGTTATCTTCCCCACGTATCCGCATAAACTGTGTCTCTTACTCTGTAACCCTCTACCTGCTTTGTGGAACTGACTCCCAAGAGGATGCTTCCCCGATCACTACAATCTTAACCTGTTCAAGTCTAGGGTCAATCGTTAATTCCTCACCTATCCGTATAAACTGTGCCTCCTACTCTGTAACCCTCTACCTGCTTTGTGCAACTGACTCCCAAGTGGATGCTTCCCCGATCACTACAATCTTAACCTGTTCAAGTCTAGGGTCAACCGTTATCTTCCTCACCTATCCGCATATCTTACTTGAGCCTGGCCATTGACTTACATTCGCCTTGGAAGACGCACACTTATTTTTCAGGATATTTTTTAGGAAAAAAAAGTGCATCTTGAAGGCGGGAAAATACGGTACTTTTCTGTTGACTTGAGGCGCGTCTGTCTACCTTTCAGGTCGCATTAATGCGGCCGGGATCATCTGTTAAGAAACGCTGTATTAAACACATAACATTTTTAACATGAAAAGATATTAAGCAAAAGCGATTTATATCATACCAGGAGTAATCAATGATTCATAGATCATACCAGGAGTAATCATTGAATCATCGATATTATTGAAAATATAAAGGAAACGGATTAATTAAACTGTTCATTGGCTTCTATTTTAGTTGTGAATCCTTTATCTCCGTTTTATTGAATCTCAATCTCGCTATTAAAACTTTGTAACAATTGCCGTTATTTTTGGCTACACGGGTACTCCACTACCAAATTATACTTTGGAATAAAGTTTTGTAAAAAGAATTTAAAATACTTCCGATATATGCCCTTTATCGAAGAGAAGTATTGACTGTTGGATTAAATAAAGCACGCAAAGAAAAAAGGGTTTCAATGGCGATGTTGACTAATCCCCCGTTGTGGAGAGGCTTGTCTGGAATGTTAATTAAGCACGTGACATTTTGGAAAGGTTTAGCCATAAGGAAAGAAAAAAATGAGACATTGTTTGACTTTGAACGCTGACTTTCTAATTTAAATGAACTGGTTCACTTATAAAAAAAAGGAATACTTTTTGTAGATTCATCATCATCATTATCATTATCATCCTCATTATCCCCTTGACTTTTGTAATCGTTGTGGGGGGGGGACCAGAAGCCACACTAACTCTTTTCCATCATGGTTTATTAACAACAGCCATTAGCAATTCTGGTACAATCATAGCTGTCCATTTTTTGACATTGTCCAACCATTATTTGCGCTGGCGTCCTCTCTTACGTCCATCTTCAACGGTGCCTTGCATGATGGTCTTGCACAGGCTGTCGTGACTTGTAACGTGCCCAATGTTGTTCATGATGACGGTCGTCTTCGAGTATAGAATCCAGAGGTTAGCAGTGAATATTTCGAAGACAGTAGGAAAGCGTTGTTCAGGTTAGCAGTGGATATCCCGGTAAAAGTAGCAGAGCGTAGTTCGTCCTTCTGTTCCACTTCGCCTGACAAGCTGGAACTGGACATTCGGGTAGAATGAACAAAATGGCCGCCTTTATACACGACGGATTGAATGTTCTACGTCTTCTGATTGGTTAACCTTCTATTGGTGGACTATAAAGGGAGTCAAGGCCTTTAGGCTAACTCACTAGTAGATACATATACACAAAAAACTGCAACATCCAAACCACGCTATTTTTATCCGTTTGAAAGTGGCGAGAAGAGGTTCCTGGTAGCCCACAAAACTTTCAGCCCTTTCCCGCACAAACTCATTGGTTTTTTGTTCCCAATACAAGATGCCAAGAAGTTTATTTCAATCTTGTAACATTTATGCGTACCGGAAATGAAATGAACATCATATATATACACGCACATTGTTGCAGAGCTCCCTCATGCTGGGAGTTCAACGGCGCCAATTCGATAAAATATATCTCTCTCTCGGCTGGTCTTTTTTTGGGCAGCAATGACATCAACACGGAGAATTTTAACTTAACTATTTTATTAATCTCAACACTTATTAATTATCCAGAAGGGTTCGTTTCCCACCACTGTAGAGTGAATACATCTACATTGCTTGATGTGTAAGAACCCACTCGCTCAAAAACCTTTCTCTGTCTATCATTCCCACGTTAGCTCTGCCAATCAAAACCGACTTCCTTATTATGTTTTCCATATGACCTCGAACGTCAATTTCCGGAAGTCGGAGCCAAGATACACTTCCACTAAAACAAAAAAAAGTCTGATAAACTATTATCTGACGCACATCACATAGTAATAATACATTTCATTTTAAAACAACAATATTGAAATAGACGGGTCCCTGAAAAAAAAGGTAAGAAAATTATATTTATGTACAAAAAGTCAGGGATTATTTTGACGTTGTATTTATATTGCAAACAAAACCCCCATCTAAAATAATAGAAAATTAATGTTTTTCGTTTATAACGAATTTTCTGAGTAAAGAAAATTCTTCTGAATGCTAGGCAACAAAAATTAGTTGTGAAAATATGTTTCTATCTCTAAGAAATTACTAAGTTTGTCTAACATCCCATATTGTTACAAAACCGTAGCATGAACGGGTAAGCTCGGGTCATGTTCTTAAATAGCCTCGTCAAATCGAGACTTTCATATGGACGTCATGCATGGCGCCAAAACCTGGTGGTAACTGATATTTTCACGCCATAAGAGTGTGAGCAAACCTACACAATCAAGATCAAGAGCAGAAAGGCTCCTGCCGCTGCTAGTAAACAGAGCATGTTTAAGCTTGTGGCTCGGCTCCAGGAAGGTTTATAGTCTTGGGGATACTTGTAACAGCTAAGTACTGAGGTTACATATAAAAGGCTGAATTATATAGATAGCTAACATTATACTGTCGTGACTAAACTTACAAACACACGTTCCTAATAGTCAAGCCAATGAGATGAGCATACAAGCTTACTTGAGCCTTTGTGTTGCCTTAAATTCGTCTTGGAAGACGCACACGTATTTTCAAGTTTTTTTTTACGAAAAAAGTGCGTCTTGTAAGCCGGAAAATACGGTATTTTCCTGTTAACTTGGGGCGCATCTGACTACAGCAGCGTTTGAGAAACGCTGTATTAAATAGACTTTTAACATGAAAAGATATTGAGCAAAAGGCGATTTATATAATACCAGGAGGAATCGATGAATCATAGATCATACTAGGAATGATCACTGAATCTTACTTATTATAAAACGTAGTTTGTGTGTGTCTGTTCGTTTATATATGGGATCGTATTTCCTACATTTTTCAACCGATTTCAAGAAAACTTCACAGGACTACGTAAAATTACCTTGCAGTGGTTCTGACAGCGCCAAAAATTGGAAAAACACAATTGTTTTTGCACGAAATCAATTTGAAAACACGATTAAGAGGCATTAATGAAAGGGGGACAACTCATATCGAGTTATACTTATTATAAAACTCAGATTGTTTGTGTGTGTGTGTGTGTTCGTTTATATATGGGATCGGATTTCCTACATTTTCAACCGATTTCAACAAAACTTCACTTTTTTGGCAGGTAGTGCTTCTTATTGTCTTTGCACTTTTTTTCTCTATTTTACATTCAGGATGCTTTAAAATTCCATTTACAAGACAATTGTTTATAATAAAATTTTATTCAATCGGATAGACTCATAATGATTGAAAACAATGTTTTGTTTGAGTTTGGCTTGACCAATTCGTAAAAAAAAAAAAAACTAATTAAGACATGCAAAACCGTCAACCTAAACAATAATCTTTGTCAATTTTATTTTTCAGTCTTTATGATGGTCGATACTTGATCTATCTCTTACTGTTACATCCCCGGGCAACGCCGGGCTCTACTGCTAGTCTATGTTAAATGTCAATAAAAAATATTTGATTTTAAAGCTTTTTGTTTATTTTGATCAATATTTTAAATGCATTTTTAGGGTTAGGGTTTAGCGTCAAGGTTTATGATTAGAATTCAGAGTTAAGGTTAGGGCTTAAGGCAGGGCTATTATTAAGCGTTAGGGTTTAGTGTTTAGAGATAGGTTTAGGGGTTAGGTTTAGCGTTATGGGTTAGAGCTAGGATTTAGGGTTAGGTGATAGAGCTTAGGGTCAGAGTAAGAGTAAGGATTAGACTAAGGTTTAAGGGTTAGGTTTGAGGTTAAGTTTAGGTTGGGGTTAAGGATTAGGATTAGGGTTAATTGTAGGTTCGAGATCAGTTTCGTGTTAGGATTAAGGGTTATAGTTAAGGTTAGATTTTGGGTTCGTTTTAGGTTTAGGGTAGGTTCAGGCATAGTGTTAGGGATAGGTTAGGTTTAGGTACGATTCGGGTTAGTGCTAGGGTTTTGTGTTAGGCTAAAGTTATGTTTACGGTCAGGTGTTAGGTTCAGTTTCAGTGTTAGTTTTAGTGTTAGGTTTAAGTGTTAGGTCTAGGTTTAAAGGGTTAGAGTTTGGTTTATGTTTAGTTTATGTTAAGGTTCGGGTTTGCGTTAAGTTTAGGACGCAACACAATCTTCCTCTTTCATATATATGGAGCTAAAATCGGTTAGCTTTCTATTTTTAGTTTTGAAATATAGCGATCTTTTTCTTTTTTCTCACTACAATGACATGTTTATAATTTGCTTTTAGATACATAGTATTTATTTATTCAATTTTTCTTCTTGAATTGTACGTCTCTCTATATAAATATATATATTATTCTACTTATTATTGTTGCTAAAAATATTTGAAAGGTAAATAATAAAGAAAGAAATTCACTACTGAACCAATAGTTTAAAAAGGTAGACAAGAGAAGCACTTTTGAAGCACTTGAAACACTTTTCTTAAAAATTCGAAATACATCCTCGCTTTCCCCAAAAGTTATGTTACTGCAAACAATATATAAGAAAAGAATAAAAATATAAAATTATCGGCAAAATTTTATTAAAATGTTTGAAAGATAAATAAGGAAAGAAATTGATGATACTGAACCAATAGCCAGAGATAAACAACACAAATATTACGACTCGAAATGCATTCTCAACAAACTCGAAAATTACGTCTTCTTTCATAAAAGGGATCATCAGTGGGAGAGACCGTGAACATGAAGAGGATCTGCAGCATGCTGTCAGGAGGGCCCAATTCGTCCAGCTGCGTCCACCACCTACACTCCTCTGTGACTCCTTCTCACGACTCTTCAGGAGTACGTTGGAATTTCACAGCTATCTTCGCCATCGTCACCAGAGGGGAAAAAAGGAATAAGGAGAGAGAGGCCGACGATCCCGATGATCGAACGCGAACGGGTGCCAACGACGATTATTGTATTGTAGGTTGCAATAAAATTAGTATTTTATATGAATACTATCTTATGAAAATTGAGAATTAGTAGAGAGTGGATGGGCGTATGATAAAGTCATTACACTATAATGTTAGCTATCTATATAATTCAGCCTTTTATATGATGCAACCTGAGTACTTAGCAAGTATTTCCAAGACTATAAACCTTCCTGCGGCCGAGCCAAAAGCTTAAACATACTCGTAGGGAACCTTTCTGCTCTTGATCTTGATGGTGTAGGTTTGCTCACAGTCTTATGTCGTAAAAATATCAGTTACCACCAGGCTGTCACACGTATCAAAAGTTTTTATTGTCTTGGAAATTATCACCCATGGCGAATTCATCATAACGATTTAAAACCACCCTTGGACAATGAAAGATGTTTAGTATATTTACTAACCGCCAAATAGTACGCCATTGCCATACAAGCAAAATCAGACGAGTGATTAATGTAAACAATACGTGGCGAGAGTATGTGGGGGTCGTATGGTAAATGTTTGTTGCATGAGAATGACTTTTTTTTCTTAGAAATTTCTTTCCGATATTAGGGTGCGTCTTGTAAGACGGAAAATACGGTAATTATTTTGTTTCTGTCTCTAGAATTGAAACTAAAAAAAGAAAGTAATTGATAATTGCTGTATGTTTCTCCCTGAAAACATTAAATTTTAAAAAATTATATTAAAATAATTATTGAAATAGGCCGTAAATTTTTTTTTTTTTGAAAATGCGACGATGATACTTATAGTCAGAGAATTCAACACATGTTCGCAGTACGAACTTTTTTTTATTCAGTTTATTGCCGTCAGGAGAAACAACTCTTATAACACGTGACATTAATGTCACTTACGATCATCCATATATTTGGAAAAAAAACGTTTTTATGTAGACTCAAAAACAGTAAATAATTCTTTATAAATACAGATTGTATTGTAGTGCCACGCCTACATTTTCTCGAATTCTCATTGGTTAATAAATACATGATACTTATTATAGGACAATTTAACCATCGCAAGTATCGCTAAAATCACGGATTGGTCCATTTCCTGACCAATCGCGTATTTTAGTATCTTTTCTATATTTCTGGCGCTAAGCCATCCGAGCCTACCCATCGATAAAAGACCGCCATCAAATAAACCACCAGTTGCAGTTCAATTCTTGGAAAATAAGGCACGGCGTTATATTGACATTTTAATTTCACTATTACTCATTCGAGTAATCATACTAATTCCTGTTGATATTACCTATGAACATTGCTACATCTTTCAAGCTAATTGGATAAAACACTGTGGAACTATTCTGTATTTAGCTAAGACTTCAATTGAACTTTGTAGTTAAATCATCAATTTTGTACTCACATTTATTAGTTAAACTTACCCTTTTTTATCACGGAAAAAGGGGAACAACTTTCTTTATTTTATTGTTGATATTTTTGTATATCATTGTTAATACAATATTTTATTAATGTTCACTGAGCTTGATTTTTTTCCTTGATGTTTAAAATTTAATGTATGGATGTTGATTATCTTGAAACACGCAGCCGCATTTAATTTGATCAACCCAACTACTAATCACACCATAACAGTATTAAGCTTTCAAATTTATGATCTGTAAAGATAGAACTACTTAATAACAACATTCCCTAGAATTTGAAAATTAATTTGAAAATATTTCACAACCTTATCACATTTTTTTTTATTTAAAACTAAAAAAAAGAAAACAATACTTGTAAGAATTCAAGCAAATCGATGATTTATATTCTTCAAAGTCTTCTGCTATTTTTTTTAAACTAATATAGTCACGAAAAGCCACGTCGTCGAATTTCTCGAGTTTTCATAAAATTAAGTAAAGGCGGTCGAGGATAAGAAATGTAAAAAATATTTTTACCATGACTTTCTAAAAAGATGTCTAAAATAATTTAATTCATTTGTGAATAAGTTCTGAAAGTTTCATTAAAATCCGACAGTTATTTGATTTTTACAAGAATTTCCAAATCAATGTGTTTTTCACCTGCAAAAAGGCGCTAAAACTCTTAAATATTACGTCGACCGATAACATGAAAAAACAATATTTTTAAACAAAATTTCGAACGTATTAGAGAGGGTGAAAAGTGAAAACATTTAATGAAATAATCAAAACATATTTTGGTTTTTCCTCTTAATAATAACATAAACATTTTGAAAATATGACTTTGTTTTTATTAAGTTTGGGGCATTTTTTTATCATGCTATCTGTTTTTTTCTTTCGGTGAATTAGTGGAGATACGTAAAATAAATCAATAGATTTCCTATTATCAAGAAACCTATTACATTCTTCAATAAATGTAAGGTGGATATCCATAATATAAAATTGTTATCACCTGTATCTGTTCTGTTACCACGATACAACACCTCTATTGTTTAACCGCCCCCCCCCCTGTCTTGTCCATCTCCTTTTTAATTGTGGTACATTTTAGGTTGTCACCGTTTTCGACCACTTCCTGTTTAGCCTATACTGATCACCGGAACCAACCAGAAAAAACACGAAGAAGACATCTTGAATTGGATGATGTTTTTTGTTTTTAAATACCCACAGACTTTAAAAAAAGCTTCAAATATGATTTTACAAACATATTTACGAACAGAAAATGTAACTTCTATGCAGAATTCTTACATAGACGTCAGAAAAAATGACGAACAATATTTAAAAGATCATTTTAAATTTATGTTTGTCGCAATATGACATAGTTTGAATAAAGGTTGTTAATCTTTTTCAATGACATGAATAACAAATTCGTGTTGGGTATATTCCATGGCAAATAGATGTCCTGGACAGATCCCATCGTGGACCATAGACAAATTCGGGTAATCGCAGTGGGCTTTGGCCAGATCACACCTGAAAGAAAATCAGACCATTTTTGAGAATTGAATTCGGGAATTAAAATGGCACTATATACCTTACAATATTTTCGGTAAAATGCACTTTGTGTCTGTCTTTAACTTAAAATTATTTTAATTAAAAAATTGTCTCTTTGAAGAAAGTTAAAATAAAAATACTTACTGTATAAACAACTCATATTTTTTAAATCTTATTCATTTAAAATATTTTTTAAATCAGATTAACTTAAATTATTATGCAAGATTCATGCACCATGCAAGAATGCACTAATCACAGACTTTTATCAAGACTATTATCAGATATTAGGGTATATAAAAAACATTTTTGTTTTTTAACTATTGTAACAAAGTTCATGGCAAATTTCTTTGCTCCTTGTTCACTACATAACCTGTATTGACACCTGAGATTGATTGTATCTGCATATACACCCAACTTGCTATGTTCTTAGGTTTATCTTCTTAGCCATGATTGCATTCAACAAGAAATAATAATGACAATTGTTTATAAAGACACTGGCAGTATGATTTCTCACTTAGCCATCTTTGCTTTTGACTGAACTGCTATCTCCCTAACTTTCACAGTTCTCTTCCTCACTGGCCTTTGGCTTGGTGACTGTTCATACCTCACTACCAATCCTTCTGTTACTGGCCCCTAGGCACTCACTGCTTGTCTACTTCCTTACTGCTGGTCCCTCACTGTGCTTATATGGATAATGAATGGGGTCCCATCCCGCAGTCATCCACTTGTGTTCCAGAAGATTTTAGACCACCCCAAATCCATACGGGTAGTTAAATCTTCAAAAGACTACTTTTAAGACTATCTAAAATCATTGACAAAATTTTATGTTTGTCAATTCAAAGGTGGACTGGAGACATGAATCCTGAAAACATCGGCAATTAAGTGCCTCAAGGATAACTGTAGACAAAATTCCTGAGTGAACTTAAAAAGGAGGAATTTATCTACTTATCTTTTAAAGATGTGTGAGAAATCATATTGTTACACTATCATAACTCCAAATCTTACTTCATATACACATCTAATGACTATGACTCCACTGTATAAGTAATATTATTATTGTTATATATTAGGGAGGATAAAAAATAATTTTATTATTTTTAGACATGGAAATATTGTCAGTGTCTCCATGATATTATTATTGCATACAAAAATGATTTAAAATCTGCTGTTAACTGAGGCAATGAATGACTTGTTAATTTTAACACCTTCAAATGAAACTGCTCTCTATTAATCATCTGTGAGACCGCTTTCTGCTTTCCATCAGCATAGCTGATGCTAACCTCCAAGAGAGTGACTTTATAAGTTTACCATTCGTCCATGCTTTGAGTATTGCTGCCACATAGGGTCTGGTGCTCTTGCTACATATTTAAAGATTTAAAAATTATTTTTATCAAGTTTAAGGTCCTGTTTATTCATGCTATGCTCTTTTCAGCAATCTCATGGAGATACCTAAAAGAATAATTATAGATTAATTTATAATAAATTATACAGATAAATATATTGTGTTCTCTTTTGTGGATCAGTTTTAATATTTTATATTATTAGGATTAACTTGGATTACTTACCCATGAATTTTTGCCTATATATATATATATATATATATATATATATATATATATATATATATATATATATATATTATTATTATTATTATTATTATTTTACTATATATTAGATTGTATTAAAAATCTCAAGATAATCTATGATTCTGTTATTATTGATTTGATATTTTCTCTGACAGTTAAATGTCTCAGCCAGATCTTTGATGATTGTCATATATCAGTGCCTACCCACAGTTTAGAGACACAGCACCTTCCTCAGCATATAAGGTTTTTCCAGCAGTGCTGCTACATGTATATTCCTATTAATGTTGCAGAGGAAGATTCCATGAATCTCATGAGATTAGTCCTGAGTGCATCAACCACAAATGGGACATCTTGAGTTGCTGCTTGGTACATTTCTCTAATATGCCATGCCAGGTCTTGATAACACTATATTTTCACCTGCTCTACCTTTACAATGTTCTTATTCAAAGGTACAGCAATGTCTATGAGGACTCATTCATGATTGCCCTTTAACACAAGTGTGATATCAAGATGATTGCTCTACAGACAGTTCTTTTGAATTATGTTCTTAAAATACCTCCTCAGATCAAGGCTTTTATATGGATACCATGCATGGTGTCAACCCATTCAGAAATCTCTGTTAGCCATATACAACCATTTTCTCAAATCAATGATTAAACCATGTAAGCCTTAAAGATGACCTTTCTTGTTTGAGTCTCAAAAGTCACAGAATCACAAAAAAAGTACTTCTCATGGCCCAGTGGATAAAAGCGTTGGTTGAAAAAAAATCCAGTGACTTGACCCAAAGAGTTGTGAGTTCAATACCTGGCCACAGCAGAGGGAAGAAAACTTTTGAGTTACTAAAGGGAATTAACTGAAACTGAGATATCCAGAAAAGGCATGACACGTGGAACTAGAACAATCTAACTCCATGGACGAAATAAAAGGATTCAGTCCAAAATTGCAATATCACCTGAAGAAGGCTGGAGCATTGCAAATATGATAATAAAGATGATGCAATAGTCGGAACAGTGTAAATAGTTACAATACCTCATCTCAGAAATATAGACAGATCCATCTATTTTCTTTTCTTTTTGTTACAGTTAATTCAGAAAATGCTGCAATCAAAGAACAACAAAACGAACTCCCACCAAAATCTATGAATTGGATTCAGTTTATGAATTATTCTTATACTGCTGATAATCTTTCACTTGCAATAAAGACCTTAGGGGAGCAACTGAAGCATGTAAGTATTGTATCTTTCATTATAGCCTACATCTATAAATAATATACAAAATGCATTCTGGAAGTTTTGAGACTTTTCTAGGGAGACATTTATTAATTTCAAAGAAGGATATTCTGTCTTCAATGCACTTGTTGTAGCAATCCAGCCTCTTTGTGAAGGCCCCATGCAAGTCATCCAAAGTGAAGCTGTCCAGAACACTTGTTACAGTCTCCTTCATCTTCTCAATGTCTTCAAAATGACTTTTCCTGAGGTTCAGCTTGGGGAACAACCAAAAATCAAAGGGAGCAAGGCCTGCACTGCAGGGAGCGTGAGGGTTAGTTTTGATGCCTATTTTGGTCAGTGCAAAAGTTTATTGCATAGTAATGTTCCAAATTGTCTTCACTTCCCTATTGCATTTAATAGAAGTAAATAGGTTCACCTATCGTCTGGTTCATACTCCTCCCTGGTCTTTTGAACAGGAATAGAAGTCTGTCCCTTTTTCTTGTTTAGGATTGGGTTTCCTTCTAAAGTCTACTTCAATTCTATACTGCTGTCTCTACCTAAATTCTGAAATTTTATTTACTATTTGCTTTTGGTTTTTCTTTTCTCAATAGGAGTAGATAGGTTCTACTGTCCAGTTCACACTCTTCCCTGGACTTTTGAACAGGATTAGAACTTTATCCCTTGTTTCCTGTTTAGGATTGGGTTTCTGGTTCCTTCTAAGGTTTTTTCATTCTCTTTCACTCCCAGTAACCCCTTGCATCTTAGTGGAATTATCCCCATGTTTGGGGTGAATTGATTGAAAGACAATTCTGCAAACTCGTCAGCTCTTGCAAGCAGTGTTTAGTAGGATGTGTTCAAAGAGCTGTTACAGCCGTCTCTTTCAATGTGAAATAAGAAAAGTTGGCAGGTCAGCTTATTAGAGCTATAGGGATGATATGCTAAAATTACAATAATCTTGGACAGTTGTAATTGTCTCTCATGAGAATACCATGAAGTCGACATTTTAACAGTCACAGTGAGATGTTCATTTCGATAAGGTAAAAATTCAAAGTAGAAATATCATTAACACACCAGGAAAGCAAAAAGAAAATGATGTTATTGTCTAATGGAGACTCCATATATAAATTTATACAATCTTGCTAAAAATATGATATATCAAATTTACATTCAGTAATGGTTATTGATGAATTTCCTTATTTTTACATATCCATCCCTCATTATCATTTTATAACATTTCAAAAGCAGCGACTGACAAAGAAGAATTTTAAACCAAGTGATAGTCGAACATTATAGACACACGACAGTGTGCATCCAGAAAATTGTGAATTTTCTCAACGAGTTCTGATGTTCTTCAGTCTGTCTCCCTCCCACATCTCTCATTGGCTCTCATCTGCTGTCTGTCAGCATCAAACCTCTTGTGTCATCAAAAAACAGGTGCTTAGTTCTCATACACCCTAATCCCTAACCAGTCTGGGTTGTTTTATAAGTTTCTGTAGAATTTTTGACCAGTTAAACAAAAAATTTTATTGCATAGCAAGCTTTCAAATTCTCTTCACGACCCGACTGCATTCTGTAAACTCATCAGCTCTCACAAGCAGTGTTTAGTAGGGTGTGTTCAAAGAGCTGTTACAGTTGTTGCCTCCAATCTGGAATAACAAAAGTTGGCAGGTCAGCTTATTAGAGCTATAGTGACGATACACTAAAATGACAATAATCTCGGACAGTTCTAACTGACTCTCCTAATAAAAAAGGCTCAAAACATCTGGAATGCATCTTGTGCTCTCATATTTTTCAGTCTAATTTCATTCAAGGGATGCTTGTGTGTGAAGGCATGAGAGCTGAATTTTTTTATGTTTTAATTTTGTAAATTTTTGATATTTAAAAAAAAAAAAGCTAATGAAGACTTTTATAACTTCTGATAACATATTTTTTTGTTTTTTACTAAATATGACCTGTAACTGTTCCTGAAGAAGTTTTCTTCTGATCGAAAACAACAAAGAACTTGATTGATGTTTAAAAGCATTTATTTTAATTTTGTTATTAATGTTTATATAGAAAGAATTTACATCTGCCTTGTTAAAATTCAGTTATATGCTAGAGGATTCCTAATAAAAAATATCTACTATTTAAGATTATTACAAACTAAACAACCATGGCCAGCTAGTCAATCAGAAAAAGCATTCAATTAGAATAGTTCAAAAACAGCATCATGTTTAGATGTAACAGAGTCTATCTTCTTCAATTACTTTAAAGTACTTTTATTAAAAAAACATTTTGAATTAATACAGTTACTGATATAACAAAAGTAGTTTATTTATTCAATCGCAGTTAGTTGAGGACATGAAGGGGTAAAACAGGCAACATGAAGACCCACTTCAGACCAGAATTATTTTGGAGTTTTTGAAATTCACTTTGTCAGTGTGCTACCAGGGATATAAAAGAGGATAGATTTATAAAGCAATTGTTAAGTTTGATGAAAATTAGTTGAAAGAGCAGTGAAAAATAAGAAAGAAACCAGTAAAAATTGCCATTTTTTGATATTTACTTGTGTTTTCATTATATGGGTGGACTCAATTATCAAGTTAAATGACTGTTAAACAATCAACTTATTGTTGGCTACAATTGAGTGAAGTTTATATTAGATTGCTTTGAAAATTGAGGGGGTTTTTAATTTAAAATTTGTCCTGAAATCAATTTTTTGTTTTCCATTTTTTTACTAATTCAACTCAAGGTTGAAATTCGTACAGCGCTAGTTGTAATGGCGGGCATGTTTTTTGTTGTTTCATCAGGTGTAGCAGGTGTGGACACTTCTTCATCTGGAGTTGAAACACTGAAAGGGTTTTCAGTCGTTAAGATTTCTCTTGTCGATATGACAGCGCCTTCTGTCGTTGTCGGGCGGTTTATCGCTGGCTCTTCCGTAACTATAATATTTGCTGTTATATTTACCTCTGCTTTTATTGTCACGTTAACAGATTTCACTGTTATTTGATCGTCAGTTGAGGACGATTTTGTAAACTTATCTTTTGTCACAGGTTTCTGCGAGATCAAACACTGATTTGAATTTTCTCTGGTGGGTTCCTGGCTGGTCACTCCTAGATTTGAATCATCAGTTACTAGTTTCTGTGAGGTCGACACAAAGTTTGAAGCATCAGTCACCTGCGAAATTAACCCCTGGTTTGAATTTTCTATTGTGGTTTCTTGTGTGGTTAAATCCTGATTCGTGTCTTTAGTTACGACTTCGAGAGGAGTCGACCACTGGTCTGAGTCATCAGTCACGATTTCCCGAGAGGTTGACACCGGGTTTGAATTTTCTATTGTGGTTTCTTGCGTGCTTAAATCCTGATTCGTGTCTTTAGTTACGCTTTCCAGATGGGTCGACCACTGGTCTGAGTCATCAGTCACGATTTCCCGAGAGGTTGACACCGGGCTTGAATTTTCTATTGTGGTTTCTTGCGTGCTTAAATCCTGATTCGTGTCTTTAGTTACGCTTTCCAGATGGGTCGACCACTGGTCTGAGTCATCAGTCACGATTTCCCGAGAGGTTGACACCGGGTTTGAATTTTCTATTGTGGTTTCTTGCGTGGTTAAATCCTGATTCGTGTCTTTAGTTACGACTTCGAGAGGAGTCGACCACTGGTCTGAGTCATCAGTCACGATTTCCCGAGAGGTTGACACCGGGTTTGAATTTTTCTATTGTGGTTTTCTTGCGTGCTTAAACCTGATTCGTGTCTTTAGTTACGCTTTCCAGATGGGTCGACCACTGGTCTGAGTCATCAGTCACGATTTCCCGAGAGGTTGACACCGGGTTTGAATTTTCTATTGTGGTTTCTTGCGTGCTTAAATCCTGATTCGTGTCTTTAGTTAAGCTTTCCAGATGGGTCGACCACTGGTCTGAGTCATCAGTCACTATTTCCCGAGAGGTTGACACCGGGTTTGAATTTTCTATTGTGGTTTCTTGCGTGCTTAAATCCTGATTCGTGTCTTTAGTTAAGCTTTCCAGATGGGTCGACCACTGGTCTGAGTCATCAGTCACGATTTCCCGAGAGGTTGACACCGGGTTTGAATTTTCTATTGTGGTTTCTTGCGTGCTTAAATCCTGATTCGTGTCTTTAGTTAAGCTTTCCAGATGGGTCGACCACTGGTCTGAGTCATCAGTCACTATTTCCCGAGAGGTTGACACCGGGTTTGAATTTTCTATTGTGGTTTCTTGCGTGGTTAACCATTGATTCAATTCTGTGGTTACCTTTTCCCAATGGCTCATCAACTGGCTTGAGTCGTCAGTTACGGGGTCTTCCGTGATCGGCCTCTGGTTTGAACTTTCTGTAGCGTGTTCTTGAGAGGTTTGCCACTGCTTTGAATCTTTGGTTACCGGTTCCTTAGAGATCAACCCTTGGCTCGAATCAAAGGATACTGATTTCTGAGAGGCTGACACAGTGTTTAAAACATCAGTTGCAGGATCCTGTGAGATCAAGCCTTGGGTCGAATTTTTCCTTGTGGGCACCTGAGTGGTCAACTCTTGATTCGAATTTTCAGATACTGATTTCTGAGGGGTCAGTTCATGGTTAGAATCTTTTGTTGTGGGGTCATTCGTAGTGGGGACGCGAGAAATTTGTGTTGTTGGTACTTGCGTCACATGTTCAAGTATTGTTGCTTTTGTGATGGTCGTTACTTCGGATTCTAATTCTGTTGTGGGTCGCCGTGTTGTAGTAAGCTGTTCTGGGGTCGATCCTAGAGTGGTAGTCAAGGGTTCGGTCGAAATAACACAGGGTCCATTATACTTTTCTTTCAGATCAGGATTTTTGCACAAAGCCTTCGAAAACGCACAACTTAAAAAAAGAAAGAAAATATTAATGCGTCATTTTGAGAATGTTATTGTGAAAACAAATAAAACCAGATATGAATATCATTACATTATTGAAAGCATAGGTAATTTTTCAGAAAATATCTATCTATCTATCTATCTATCTATCTATCTATCTATCTAAAGAAAATATTAATGCGTCATTTTGAGAATGTTATTGTGAAAACAAATAAAACCAGATATGAATATCATTACATTATTGAAAGCATAGGTAATTTTTCAGAAAATATCTATCTATCTATCTATCTATCTATCTAAAGAAAATATTAATGCGTCATTTTGAGAATGTTATTGTGAAAACAAATAAAACCAGATATGAATATCATTACATTATTGAAAGCATAGGTAATTTTTCAGAAAATATCTATCTATCTATCTATCTATCTATCTATCTATCTATCCATCCATCTATCCATCCATCCCAGTCTCTACATTATCTATCCATCCATCTATCTATCCATCCATCTATCCATCCATCCATCTATCCCAGTCTCTACATTATCCATCCATCCATCCATCCATCCATCTATCTATCTATCTATCCATCTATCCATCCATCCCAGTCTCTACATTATCCATCCATCTATCCATCTATCCATCTATCTATCCATCCATCCATCTCAGTCTCACATTATCATCCATCCATCCATTATTCATCTATCTATCTATCATCATCTATCTATCTATTCATCTATCTATCTCAGTCTCTACATTATTATCTATCTATCTATCTATCTATCTATCTATCTATCTATCTATCTATCTATCTCAGTCTCTTCATTATCTATCTATCTATCTATCTATCTATCTATCTATCTATCTATCTATCTATCTCAGTTTGTTTATGGCTATCTATAACTTCTTATTTTTACGTTCATATCTATCTACCTGAGTGTCTGTCTATTTATTTATCTCTATTAAAAAGTATCTATTTCAGCTTCTTCATATCTATTTCTCTTAATATATATCTGTCTATTTCTGTCTGTTCATATCTATCTCTCTATCTTTCTCAGTCTGTTATGTATCTATCTGGCTATCTATCTATAACTTTTTTATTTTTACGTTCATATCTATCTATCTATCTATCTATCTATCTATCTATCTATCTATCTATCTATCTATCTGTTAATATATATCTATTTTTTCTCTTTTGATATCTATCTATCGATATGTTTTAACTTTTTTTTTAAAGCATTACGCCCCAAGCAAGGCGTGAAGCCACTAGGATGCAGGGGGTTGCGGAAGATTTGGAGCAAGAGCAGATAGGAGTGATAGAAGAAAGGATGAGGAGCGGGATAGTGGATAGATCAAGGTAACTGGAGATGTCGATTGACATTACATTTGAATAGTTGGAGATTATAGCTTTCAGGGAAACAGTAACTGGGGAGGGTGTTCCACTGGCAAGAGGTGCGAGGTATGAAGCTATTGGAGTAGAAGAGACGGCTACATTTAAAAGTTTCTACAGTGTAAGGGTGGGAGCGGGATGCCAGCCTCGCAGGGCACTTGAATTCATGGAGTCTGGGAACCAGAGAAAGCAGCTCGTCAGAGCAGTTACCATGGA